>CAOLHI010006644.1:0-27661 GCA_948474755.1 Ctenosaura bakeri
CAGTTAACACAACAGAGCACCCCAGCCCATTCTTTAACAGCTCTCAGAATAAAAAGGTTTTAGCCTGCTTGCAAAAGGATAACAAAGAGGGAGCCATTCTAGCCTCCCTGGGAAGGGAGTTCCACAATCTAAGGGCAGGCACTGAGAAGTCCTTCTCTTGGATTTGGACCAGTCCTAGAATCACAGAATCATAGAGTTGGAAGAGATCCCAGGGGCCATCCAGTCCAACTCCCTGCCATGCAGGAACAAACACTCAAAGCACTCCCAACAGATGGCCAGCCTCTGCTTAAAAGCCTCGAGAAAAGGAGACTCCACCACACTCCAAGGCAGCATATTCCACTGCCAGACAGCTCTGACCATCAGGAAGTTCTTCCTGAGGTCCAGGTGGAATCTCTTTTCCTGTAGTTTGAATTCACTGCTCTTTGTCCTAGTCTCTGGAGCAGCAGAAAACAAGCCCGCACCCTCCTCAACATGACATCTCTTCAAATATTTACACACGGCTGCTTGTGTTGTACCCTGGCTAACTTACCCTCAAGAACCATGCTCCAGAGTTTCAAAACAGAAGTATTTATTTCGGAACAGCAAGCAACACAGCATCATTACCAAAATGTTGCTGAGACTTCAGTCTCAAAGTTGGTTACAAGTTTTACTTACATGCTTTTCATCATGGGAGCCAGAGAGAGTTCCTGTCACCTATCTAAGTGTTCCCATAACAGCTTGTTGTGATTTGGTTTCATACCCTTTGATCTCCCATTTCCTACATCCGCAGCAAGCTGACATTGAACATACAGCAACCGCTCATTTGGAGCCTCTTGATACTTTAAAAGTCAAGACATTGTTGCAGGTAGCACTTATAAATACATACACAATATTGTGTCACAGGCTTTGTTCTTTGGATTCTCCTGCATCTGGACTATCACATATGCTAGTGCCTGAATACGTCAGGGTCAAAGCAAATATGAGAGGATCAAAGCATCCTGATAGCTCGTGATGGTGCTGGGACTGAACAAAAGGCCTCTTCTGATGGTCTCAGGGCCTGGGCAGGCTCAAACAAGGAAATATGGCTGCCAAATAGCTTGGACCTCAGCCAGGCTCACGTAATGGGAACTTTTGACTAGTTTCATCATGCTACTGGAAGCCCCCTCACGATAGTTATAAAAATGTGTTATGTTACAAAGTTAACAAAGTAAACTGGGCAAGCCCTCCCAACAAGAATTGTGAACAACCTTAAAATCCTGTTCCCATACAACATATATTGCTCACTATACATATGAACCAACAGATATATAAACCCATTAAATAGACTCTGACACATATGTGATGAACTCCGCTACACAGAACCATTTGTCAAGATGAATCTGTTAATTTTCCAAGAGCTACAAAACTCTACTGTTTTTGTTGTTGTTGTTTTGCTCCACAGTTTTAACCAAGAAAGATTTAACAAACCATCCATGTGAAATCTTGGGATACTATGAAGAAGTCTGGGGGAAAAAACCTCCCCAAATATTTTACTTATGCCCCCCAATAGCTCCTTCACCTGAATGGGCTGCTGGAGAGGTGTCATTCATCTCAGAAACCTGATGAATCAATTCCCATGGCTTTTCCTCTTCTTTCACTTCTCTCCGCAGGGCAGGACATCCTGATCAAGAGAAAGGCTGTCAGAAGATGATATCCAAATGATTATTCCATCTGCAAATGTCCATTCATGTAGGTGTTCTGGTTTCTATGCAAATCTCGATATTGTTTTCTCTGCTACAAAAAGAGTCCCCTATAATATTCTGATTAGCAAACAGATTAAATATGTACAGACAAACCCACTACATTCTGCGCTAGTCAGGTCTTATCTGGAGTACTGCATTCAGTTCTGTGCCTCTCATTTTAAGAAGCATAGAGTTGGAAGAGGCCACAAGGGCCATCCTATCCGACCCCATTCTGTCATGCAGGAATACACCATTAAAGCATTCCCGACAGGTGGCCATCCATTCTGTTTAGAAATCTCCAAAGGAGACTTCACCACACAAGAGGCAGCAAATTCCACTGCTGAACTACTCTTACTGTCAGGAAGTTCTGCCTAATGTTTCGATGGAATCTCTTTTCCTGAAGTCTGAAGCCAGTGCTTCATGTCCTAGTCTAATTCTCCATCATCCATATGGCATCCATTCAAACAAGAAGGCTATAGACACATTGGAGTGGGTTCAGACAAGAACAACAAGAATGTTAAATGGTACGGAGAATAAAACATATGAGGAAAGGTCAAAAGTGTAAAGAAGACTGAGGGGTGACATGACTGCACTCTTGAAAGACCTCAAGAGTTGTCACAGAGGGGTGGGGGGCTTTTCTAATAGTTTTAAGTTACAAGGAGTATAGGTTTCAAATGAACAATAGAAATAATTTTTTGACAGTGACAGCACTTCAGCAATAAAACCAATTGCCCAGAGAGGTGTGTGGGGGGGTCTCCTTCTCTGTACCTTTTCAAAAAGAGGCCAGAGAACAGCATGCTGGAGATGCTGCGCTGAGCAGGGGGATTCATTGGCCCAGGACTCACTGGCCCAGGAAGCCCCTTCTAACTCTATGATTCTATGATGAGGACAGTAATTTATACATGGGTAGTAATCATACTGCTTTCCACGCGTTGCCTGGACTGTAAGTCCCAACCCTCTAGCCAGCAAAGCCAGTGGTGTGGACTGCTGGGACTTGCAGTTCATCTGGAGGGCTTTATAATACGAACCCATGTTTCAATTCATATCCCAATTTGTAATAGCAGGCTTTCAACCTCCACTAGTATAAAAACATAAAGCCTAGAGAAGTTGTTTGAGAAAGGGCTAGAGACCCCAGAATCAGAAAAAGGGAGGGTCTCAATGCAACTTTAGTGATAATGTGAACTGAAAAAAAATATGAAACAGTCATATCAAAGCACTGCATTCAGAAACAACACTACCAATGAATGATGTAAACAAGGTCATAAAACAGAGGTAAATACATCTTCCAAAAACATTCATGCACGTCTCTAAGTGATCTGGGCCTAAGATATAAAAATGTTTCCCACGTGCACTCACCCACAAATTAAAAATTTTCCTCAGAAGCCTTGTTCCACAAACTTGGAAGGCACAGAAAGATATTTTATTGGTCCTCCACATTCACTAGGATTAGGGGAACAGAATCATCACAAAAGTGGAAAACTTCTGTGTGTGTCTTTGCGAAGGGAGCCAAGGCATGGTGAGGAGAATGGGAACCCAGGGTCCAATTCACATCAGGGAAAGGAGAGGGAAAATGGGTAGATCGGCATGGTCACCCTATACTCCCTCCCTCTTGTCCATCTGCTTCCTTGACGATGGGCTAGGAGAGCATCAGGAAAGGGTTTGTGGTGCTGAGAAACCAGGCTACGGACACCCTTGGCAGTGGCTGGTAGAGGAGGAGGACTAGAGGTGGGTTATTAAAGGGCTACACGATCAGATCAAAACTGCTGACAGAAAAGGCTCTCCCAGAAGAGAAGTGCCTGAGGTGGGGGAGGGCAGGTGTTGAAGAAACTCACAGATAATCAATTCCATGTAAGTTAAACTGTAACTGTATATGGATATGTAACTGCATATGTGTATGTAACTGTATATGGAATCTTAGAGTTGGAAAGGTGCCCGTAGTCTATCTAGTTGAACCCCCGTGCCTGACAGAGCTGGAGTTCCCAGACTAGAAAGCTGCGTAACTTATGCTAGAAGACCCCCCGCCCCATCGGGGCCCTCTAGGTAACGGAGTCCATTTTCAAACTATTCCTACTAGTATAATGTTTCTCTTAATTTCCAGCGAGCCCTGCCATTCCACGTTTTGACCAGCAAGTCCTCAAAGTAGCTGACAATGCTTGCTGCATTTGGATGTCAGAATAAGCTGCGGTAATCATTCCCAGTCCCAAGTGCAAAGTTCTAATAGCTTGACAAACTATGTTTTTATGTTGCCTTGTTTAGTTGAAACCACAGTTAGAACACACAAGCTGAAGGCTTCCCCTTAACAATAAGTCAGTTTTATCATTGTGAATGAACTAGGCCATTTCTAGGGAAATGACTCTCTGAGTAAGCAGGAAGGCTGTTTCTCTGAAAAGGGCAAAACGCTCATCTTCTCCTGGGTCTGCTCTCTATATTACTCTCCGCTTCTTCTCTCTAAAACACCCTCCATCAACAGCCTTGTAAAATAGGTTCTTTCCAGTGGTAGTACCATCTCTGTGGAAGTCTCACCCCTGGGATGCACAGCTGTGCCTCTGCTCTGATCAATTTTAGGGAACTAAAAAGGGCTCTCTTGCCAGGCTTTTGATTTTTTTTTAACTTTCTGGAATGAATGTATGTAAATTGTTGCTGTTTATATTATTTTGATCAATTGCTTATGACTTTAACATCCAAAAGCCATAAAACAGTGATACTTTTATTGGGCCAACCCAAAATTCACAGAATATGCCACGCAAGCTGTCGAAGCTCCACTGGCTTCTTTATCAGGCAAAGGTGTTTAAAAAAATCGTAGAGGAGCAGATTACTCCTTCAAAGATGGCACTTTCAGTTCCAAGCTTTCTCCTAGATTAGCTTGTTAGCAGCCTTGTGGATTTATTTTCACGATAAAAATGGCACCCTTTAAACAGGACACACTGCCTGCCTGCTGTCACCAATCTTCCCCTGCCACACAGTCAGAATGGGGTCTTTTCACAGTCAGAATGGGGTCTTAACATGATTAATGAGGAAGAACACTAGACCTGGCCAGCATTCTATACCCTGGGATATGCCTCCAAATTGTCTACAATGCACAGGAGGTTCTATGACAGACTTACAGCTCATTCTTCAACCAGAGAAAGATTCTTTTAGAAGTAGAAAGTGTTCAAATTCTTCCTTTAGCCTTCTTGCTATTGCCTGGGGCCAATTCATATGACATTCAAGCAACTAAACTCACCAAATTTCTGATCATGGAAGATAACATGGGATCTTTTTTCAATGTTGCATGGCACTTGTAGGTTAGACCTCTTGTGTGAATAGTTATTTTCCAGTGTTTAACTGGTTGGACACCACCTCAACTGATGCTTAGAAAGTGGAAACCCTTTGCATTGGTGGTGTGTGAAGAAAGAGAGAAGGAGAAAGAGGAAAGGAGAAAGAGAAATTAAAAAAGAGAAAGAGGAAAGAAGAAAGAAAAAGAGTGAGAGAGAAAAGGAAAGGAAAGGAAGAAAGGGAGAAGAAAAGAAAAAGGAAGAGAATTTGTATGAACAGGTCTGGCAACCTGCTCTGATTTCATTCTCTGAACCCATCTCATTTTTGTAGAATGGGAGGATCATACTTTTTTTCCAGAGTTCTGCTGTTCCAGGAAAAACAAAACACATAGGCAGATGAGGTAAAGACTGCAAATGATGATGGAAGCCAACTAGATGTTTTCCAAATTCTCTCAAGAGGACACCCTTTTTTCTTTTTTTGGTACTTTTTCAAAAGGAGATTGGTTCTTCTATTTATGGCATGTCAGACTGAGTTCAATGATTAAGGTTTATTTTTTATCAAATGTGCCCAGGATTGTACAAACTGTTACAAGTGAATGAATCAAAGAAATGTGCAATGGTTTCCTTAATAAATTCTCTCCTTGGTTTTATTTCTAATGCTCAAGTTGTGAGGGCTGCTGCTCATGTAGCCAAAATAGCATAATCCACACACAAAAGTAATGTATCAACAACAGAGTCTGCTGTGTACTCAAGTACAAACACATTTGGGGGGGAGGGACAACATAACAACTCAGAGAGAACTAAGCATGGTCAGTGAGCACAGAATTCTGACTTGTGAGGAGTGGGAAATGGAAAACCCCTCCCCGTGACTAAGTGGGGAAAGGGGTTGAATGAACAAGAAATACTCCAGACCGCAACATATCTATAATAACAACTGTTCTATGTAGTCATCCCGCACCTGAGTGGCCTTCTGCAGAATTCTGGACTTTCTGCACTCCCTGGAGATTTAAGAGCTGTTGTTGCTTCTTTTCTTCCATCATTATCCAGAGCCTCTGGTATGGGAGAGAGAAGCAAGAAAAACAGCAGTCAGGAAGATTTTGACCTCTAAGGCTGCAGGAAAGAACACAACTGGATTGTGTACGAAGCCCAGCTCTCCCTCCACTGTCCCTGTTTTCCAGCCAATTGTGTATCCACCTAACAACATTCCCATCTACTCCACATTTAATCAATTTGCCAATCAAAATATTATAGGGAATGTTATCAAATGCATTGCTAAAATCCAGATAAATGACATCCACAGCATTTCCACCAACTACTAAACTAGTGACCTGATTTTTTAAAAAAAGAAAGAAAGAAAGATACAATATTGTTCCTGACAAACCCATGCCGGCTGTGACTGATCACTGCATTGTCATCAAGATACTTGCAGACACACTCATGCATTCTAATACTTTTCCTGGTTTTGGGGTCAGGCTGACTGGTCTGTAGTTCCCTGGACTTTCTTTTTTTTGAAGAGAGGGACAATGTTTGCCCTTCTCATACCTCACCTGTTCTCCAAGATTTCTCAAAATGATAGCAAGAGGTTCAGTGAGTATATCAGAAAGTTCCTTCAGTACTTTGGGATGCAGTTCATCTGGCCCTGCAGATCTGAACTCAGGTTAACTAGGTGATAACTAGGTGATTCCTGACAAATTCCCTATCAATCTTCATGTGCAATACAGATCCCTTGCCAAGGTCTCTGCTGTTGCCTGGAAGCTGCCTGGAAGTACATAGTTCTCTTTTGGGAAAAGAAACAAAACAACTGAAACAAAATAGGTCTTGAGTAGTTCTGCCTTTTCATTGTGATCTGTTAGCATTTTACCATCCTTACAGAACAGCAGCCCCTCCTCGGTCATTCTCTTGTCTCAAATGCGTCTGAACCCCCACCTGCCTTTTTCTTGCTCCTTGCTTGCCTAGACAGTCTCCCTTCCTTCTGAGCCTTAGCTTTCCTTATACTATTCCTACAAACTCAGGCTATACATCTGTACTCCTCCTTAATGGTTTATCATTCCTTCCATCCTTTATATGTAATATTTTCATTCCCTCCTTGAATCTGATATACAGCTATATTGGCTTTTTCAGATGTTTCTTATTTTAATTCTTCCATAAGATGGTTTGTGATTGTACTTTTCACAACTTGACAAGTCTTGTCAAGAAAATTCCCATGATAGGTTCACCTTAGGGTTACCATAAGTCAGTTTTCAAAGCAGAGAGACATGATGGCTAGAAAGAACCTCCCTCTGTTGGTGGCATTCTGCTGTTGTGTGCTTTCAAGTCACTTCTTACTTATGACAGTCCTAACATGAACCTACCACAGGGTTTTAGGGTTTTTTGCAAGATTTGTTCAGAAGGGTTTGCCTTTGCCTTCCTCTGAGGCTGAGAGAATATGACTTGCCCAGGATCATCCAATATCTCAGTGGGGATGTCAATCCTAGTTTCAAAAAACCTTTAATGAATAAATAAATATTTGAAAATTTAAATAAATACTTGAATATTTAAATTTAAATACTTAAATCTTGAGTTGAGGTCTTGGGGGTCCCTGGCAATAAATTATATATGCAGAGGTTCTCAATTAGAAAAAAAAAGGTTAAGAACCACTGGCTTAGTTGATATCTTGGGCCAGTCCATCTCTTTCTATCTGCCTTGCCTCTCTCCCAGGTAGGGTTGCCTGGCTGAAAACTGGACAGAGCTCCAGTACCTTTAATGGTTGTGGAGAAGACGGAATTTCAACTGGTCTTGGCTGTCACACCACCAACACTTGCCAAAACTCTGCCTTCCACACAACCATTACTGGTACTGGAACCCAGTCCAGTTTTCATTTTGGCAACCCTAAAGGAGACCTTTTTACAGGCTGACACAGAGCTGCTAACTGAGGCTGTTTCCGCACCACAGTGTTATAGTGTTTCAACCTCCTGTGGAATCCTGGGGTTCACAATTTAGGGAGCGGCCTTCAGAATTCTCAGCCAGAGAGCTCTTTTGCCTCAAGAAGCCACAAACCCCGGAACTCCACAGGATGCTCTGGTGGCGCAGTGGTTAAATGCCAGTACTGCAAGCCACAAGGTTGTGAGTTCGATCCTGCCGGGCTCCAGGTTGACTCAGCCTTCCGTCCTTCCGCAGGTCGGTAAAATGAGTACCCAGCTTGTTGGAGGCAATTAGCTGAAACACACTGTAAACCGCTTAGATAACACTCAGTTGATAAGCGGTATAGAAATAAATGCTATTGCTATGCTGGAAGTGGAATCATAGCACTATAACAGTTCAGTGTGGAAAGGCCCTGAGATCCTCCTCCTCCTCCCCCCATCAAAGCACATAGTAACCCCAAAGCAATGATGAGATTCCATTGTCTTCTGGGGAAGACAATCCCACAGGTCTTGCCCCACGAAAGATACAGCATATTAAAGCAGGACTTCTCAGGCTCCAGGATGTGGGAGACTGGCAATTACTATCTCCCAACTGCCAGGCACCAGAACCATGATTGTGTCTACTGGCTACAGCCCTTTTTTATCCTGGAAATCCACCAAAAAAAGGCAGCCAATGCCTCGGGTACCACCGCTCCGGGCCTGGGACCCCCACTTTGAATAGGGCGGCGCCAAGCAGCCTTCGTGGCTGCCAAAAGGACTGGACCACCCTGGTCTTCTTTCTCCCTGTACTCCCAACACGGGGTTTTAGGATGGCGCTGACTCTCCCCTCCCCGCGACACGGGTACTCCGCTCCCCACGTTACCTTCGTCCGCAACCCCTCCCTTCTTCCCTTCCAGAACAAAAGACACCTAAAGCGCGACCGGGCGGCTGTGGGGGGGGGGGTCTTCTTTCTTTCTTTCCTCCGCCACCCTTCCGCCGTTCTTTTTCCTCCCTTCGGTTTACACGCGCAAACCTCCCTCCGCTCCCTCCTTCGGTTGCCAGGAGAGCCGCGTCCAACCCTCCCTCAAACAAACCGAGGCCCTTCCCGACCCCACCCTACACTCCCCCTCTCTGCACAACCTCTTCGGGGTCGTCCAATAGGGAGGGCCGCAGGTTTATTTTCCCCGCCCATCGTCTTCCGCTTCCTACCACGTGTTCGAGGCCATGCCAGAACACGGCTTCCGGAGCTGACGTTTTCCCTAGGTTGGTGGAGCTGCGGAGATGGATGTTTCCGGCTATTGATTATTTTGGGCTGGGCGATTTCTGCCCCTGCTGGGAGGGGGGTTGGGGAGAAAGGCAGGGAAGCCTTAGGTACCATTTTGTTAAAGGCCATTTCCGCCCTACACGGTTATAGTGCGATTATTCGGCTTTCACCCTCCTGTGGAATTCTGGGGTTTGTAGTGAGCTGAGGCCCAAGAGCTCTCTGGCTGGGAATGCTGAAGGCCCCTCCCTCACCTGCAAGCCTCAGGATTCCATAGGAAGTTGAAAGTGGAATCATAGCGCTATAACAGTGTAGGGCGGAAAGGCCCCTAGTGAAATCAGCCCATTCCTCTTTAGAAAATATGGTTCTGAACCCACATTTAAATTTTACTAGAAATGTGTTCTTGCTCCTTGCTTTCTTCAATGTTCTCTTCATCAGTGGATAATTGATGATGAACAGTCAGTTTCCCCAGAAACACTGTGGATAGCGAAGGGAGCTCCAAGTAAAGTAAAATATGTGGGGAAGAAAGGCACTAACTAGATCAGCCATGGAATAATAATATTGGGAAGTTACAGGAGAATTCACATTCTGGAAGACACAGCTAACAGGCTATATAAGAATCTCCCACTTTTCGATGGTCTGTTCTTCGGCCCCTTCTCAAGTACAACCAGAAAACATATGTTCGACACATGGTCCACTCTTTCAACCACGCATCATATATATATAGATTTAGTTGTAACTGAAAAGTGTCAAAAGAATGTATTGTTGAAAAACAACCATGCACTGAACAAAAACATGGCACTGAGTCTACTGAAAGACAAAGTAGCATGTGGCCACAAATACTGTGTAAGAGCTGCACTGCACACAGTTTCTAAGAAATGATCTCTTAGAAATTGTGCATAGTGTGTCTCTTATATGTGTTTGTGACCACATGTTGCTTTTCTCTCAGTCAACTTGGTGCCATATTTGGAGTGATTTGTTTCTGCATTTCAGTGATTTCTGCTTTTTGACAGTGGTCTGGTCCCTAACCTGTCAAAATAAGCAGGGGATATCTGTATTAAAGAAGCACCCCAAGCCAGAAAGACCAATATGATGCAATATTCCTACAAAAGGATAAGCATCCCCCAAACATAAAAAAAAGAGCTGCACAGAACTATGGAGAAACAAGCTATAAAAAAATGAATGGCAGTGGGTCAGCAAGCACCTTAAGGTATATGCAAATACCCATAATGTCATTTTGTAATCATAAACCTAGTCATCAACCTATTACAAGTCCCCTGAGATACAGAGTAATCTCCCAATACTGCTAGAGAGGATGCCAAGAGAAAGGTACCATGTTGCATATACAGCTTTACTTTGTATAGGTTAGATCATTCTGCAATCAGATCTTGGCTTTCATCTTTGAGATGATTAGCCAACCAACTGACTTTCTAGGTTCACTCTTCTGTTATCTTCATTCTGTGCTAATAATAAAGACCCAATTGGTATATTGATTGGACCAGCAAGCTTAAAGACAGGACAGCAGATTGGGCATATCCTTTAAACAATGCTGCAGAGAGTGTAGAACCTGGCCTTATGTGAGAAATTAACTTGCAAAATGAAAAAAAGCTATAGGAGACAAAGATGACAGCAATTCTATTAAGATATGGTATCCATTCATTGTTTTTGGTAATAAAGATTCATCTGGATACAAACTTCTAAACAACTGAAGATTCTCTGGAACAATTACTTGGAAGCCTGTTTTAAGATCTCTGTTACTCACTTTTTTTGGGGGGGGGCTGCAGAAATAACAGCTTTGCTTCAAAATGATTGCAAAACTTTTGCATGTGTTTGAAATGAATCAACGGCGTTGGATTGGGAAGGGGATTACTATGAATCCCAAGCTGAGGCATCTGTTTCTTAGTTTGCAGGGTGCTGCAAAATGCAGGGGATTTCCTCCAAAATGTTTGGAAATCTGTGGCATAAGTTTGGATTGAATTGACTTTTGGGATGTATTTGTACTGCAAACTTTGAGTTGAAATATCTGCTTCTCATTTTGAGTGCACGTAAAATGAAGGAAGGAGGCGAGGTGCAAAATGGTGCAAAACATCCAGATAAAGGTTTGGCACAGGTTTGGAAGGGATTCCAAATTTGAGGTTCATAGTTAAGAAGCTTTTTCTTTCTCAATAGGCTGTAAACCAGAACTTCTCTTCCTATTTACTTCCTATTTGAAAAGATTTTGGACTTAAAACAGCCCAGGACAATCATGTGCTCTCCAGGGTCTCTGTCCCACATAGAGCCTAAAGGGTAGAGCAGCAAATCTCCCCCACCCCATCCCTGCAGTTTCTCACTTTTGCTCTAGGCCATGACCTACTGGATTTCTTACTACAAGAGGCTTTCTTCCACTGAGGTTCTCAAAAAGGCTATTCAGAGATGTTGATCTGTAAGCAAAGTTTGTCTTTATATACTTTTGCCCACACTCCAAGCATTTCTACACTTTTCTGTGTGGGACATTCTGGTGATCCACAAAATATTTTGAGTGAGCAAACCTCTTCAAAGACTCCTACCACTGACATAGCACCTGCTTGGACTTTATGGATGATTCACAGGATATCTGTCATTTGATAACTTCAAGTGGTTTCCAACTTACGGCGACCCTATCAGTGTTTTCTGGGACTGAGAATGTGTGATATGCCCAAGGTCACCTAGTGAGTTTCCCTGGCTGAGCAAGGAATCAAACCCTGGTCCTCAGGCTCATAATCCAGTGCTCAAACCACTACACCATGAATATGATAAAATGCATTTCTTCACACACTCTGTATATTCAAAGGGTTTATTTCTGAAGAGGAGTTTTTGGTGGTTTGTTAGTGTGGTAAGTCAAGGAAGTCCAGATAGAGTCCAGATGAGGTTCTTGTCTTAGAGTCCAGATGAGGTTTTGTCCTGAGTAGATTTGCTAGTCGATTACTCATCCTGAGTGATAGTGAAAATATATTTTACCTCTGGGTACTCATAAAGTTAGTCTCTTGAGTGAGTTCTCTAATATCTTTTCAGATGTGTTAAAGGAGGAAAATATTCTTCATGATCAGAGCATATAGCAGGCTTCTCTCTATTCTGCAAACACAAGTATTGTCTGATCACTGAGTTGCAAGAAACCTTTTCCCATGCTCTTTACATTTATAGCAAGTCCTCTTGCAGCATAGTTTCAGATGACTTGGAAAACATTTTCTCCAATTAAAGTTCTAACAAGGCTTCTCTTCTTGTGGACTCTCAGGTGGGTCACCAATTCAGGTCTCCAATATTCCACACTGCTGGTATTTCTAGTTTCCTCTCCTGGTTGGACTTTCTGGAGGCTCATAACATCGGACATGTGAACAAAGTATTTCACATTCTTGACACCATTATATTATAACTCCTTCATGTATTCACTTGTGACTTCCAGTCAAAACATTTCCAACACACTTGGCAATGGTCTAACTTCTGTCCTGTGTGGACTTGGTGGTGCTTCATTTGGATTGTCTTCCACCTGGACACTCTGGAGGTTCTCAAGGTCTGAAGCTGTCTGAAAGTCTGCAAGGTCTGAACTATAATCTAAACACTGGAATTTGAATGGTTTCTCTCCTGTGTGCACTCTCTGGTGCCTCATAAGATGTGCATGTTGAGCAAAACATTTACCACACTGCTGGCACTTGTATGGCTTCTCTCCAGTGTGAATTCTCCGGTGGTTCACAAGATGTATATTCTGACCAAAACATTTTCCACACTCCTGGCACTTGTAGGCTTTTTCCCCTCTGTGTGCTCTCTGATGCTTCACAAGTGGTGAACTGTGGGCAAAGCACTTTCCACACTCCTGGCATCTGTATGGTTTCTCCCCTGTGTGGACCCTCTGATGTGTCACAAGTTCCGTCTTCTGACAAAAGCATTTTCCACACTCCTGGCACAGATACGGTTTCTCTCCTGTGTGGATTTTCTGATGTCTCACAAGCTGTGAATTGCGAGCAAAATATCTTCCACATTCCTGGCATTTGTACGGTTTCTCACCTGTGTGGACTCTCTGGTGGCTCACAAGGTGTGCATTCTGAGCAAAGCATTTTCCACACTGCTGACATTTGTATGCTTTCTCTCCTGTGTGAACCGTCTGGTGTTTTGCAAGCTGTGAGTTGCGAGCAAAACATTTCCCACACTCCTGGCACTGATATGGTTTTTCTCCTGTGTGGACTGTCTGATGCATCACAAGGTGTGAATTGCAAGTAAAACATTTTCCACACTCATGGCATTGGTATGGTTTCTCTCCTGTGTGGACACGCTGATGCATCACAAGGTGTGAACTACAGGAAAAACATTTCCCACACTCCTGACATTTGTAAGGCTTCTCGCCTGTGTGGACTCTCTGGTGGTTGACCAGTGTTGAACCATTAGCAAAACACTTACCACACTCTTGGCACTTGTATGGTTTCTCTCCTGTGTGGACTCTTTCGTGTATCAGAAGATGTGAATTGTAAGCAAAACACTTCCCACAATGCTGGCATTTGAATGGTTTCTCTCCTATGTGAACTCTTTCAGTGGTTACAAGTTTTGAATTGTGAGAAAAACATTTCCCCAATGCTTCATATCTGCGGTATTTTTTTCCCATCTGGGCACCATCTTGAAGCTGAAATGCTCTCTGTTGTGCAAAATCTTTCCCACACATGATGCATTTGGTGACCTTGACCCTGGTATAATTGTCCTTTTTGGTTAGAATTTGCTGGTGGCTTCTAAGATCCAATGTTTGCGAAGAAGACATCCAACACTGAGCACATGTATTAGTTTTCCTCCAGTGATCTGTTGAGGAGAAGAATGAGTGTTGACAAAATTAAATCCCAAATGTCTTAGAGAAGGTGCCTTAGGGAGCAGAAAAGGGACAGAACAAACTATGAAGATCCTGAAAAACAATAAACAGTGGATGACACTATTACATCCCTTGATTATTGACATTATAGTTCCATTGATGCAGTCTGGAATTACACTGCCATTCATTCATTCATTCATTCATTCATTCATTCATTCATTCATTTATTTATTTTGCTGCCTCTGTAGGAGGTGAGACTGTGTACTTGGATGCCCCCTCAAAATGCCCTGTTAAATGACCATGCAAAAATGGCTTGCCAGTGTGAAATGCAGGCAACGAACAGGTTAATTAATTGTTGTTGATGATGTTGTTTGCCTTCAAGTTGTTTCTAACTTATGGCAACCCTAAGACAAAGTGACAGAGTTTTCTGTGAGCTATGTGTCTGTGATTCACCCAAGGTCACCCAGTGGGTTTCCATGGCCAAGTGGGGAATCGAACCCTGGTTTCCAGGTTGTAGTCCAATGCTCAAGTCACTGCACTGTGATGTTTTTAAAACAAAATAATACTGAGATAATCCATAATGCATGCCTATTTTCAAGAGTCTAGATTGTACAGTTGTAGAGTTATGGCAGAGACAGATGGACACACGGACACTGGCCCATTATTAGTATTATTAATCAGGGATGGGCAACTGCCATGGCCAGTTTTCCCACCTCCCCTGAAGATGCATTCCCTCTTCCAGTCTGCTCACCCCAGCAAGCCCAAATACCTGTTTCATTCTGCAATCAGCCCCAAACTTGCTGGCAGTTGCTGAGAATGCCCAGTGAGAAGGTGGAACTGAATTTGTACTCTGCTGTGAGATTCCCAAAGGCCTCTGATTGGCAACTATGTTAAACTATACATGCTTTTGGTCCTATCATGTGAGGGACAGGAAACTCTGTCATTATTGCTTTTTTCCACATTTAGTGGAATTTAGTTTTTAACAGCCTCATGTCATTTCTGTCCAGTACATGCAATCTGCAAATTGTGATGAATTTTAAAAAAAACTTGAAATGATATTTTCCCCTATTTGTACCATCTATTTCCATAATAGTGAGACCCATACTGTACCAAAGAGGCAAACAGGCAGCCTCTGAGAAATAAGCAAGGAAAGGTTGCCCACCTCCGACTTTAAAAGGATTCCAGCAAAGAAAAAGACTTCCTGCCTGTAATCCTGGTGACACACCGCTAGTCAAAAACAATCAGTACAAGGGACTGAGCTATATGAACCGTTCCCTCACCTGACTGATCCACAGCAATACTAGGACTTTCCTCTGACCCCTGGTGATCCAAAGCACACATACTCTCTTCTTCCTCTTGCTTTATTATGACATCAGGAAATCCTGAATTGAAAGAAAGAGACATGGGAACAACCACTGGCCATCATTTGATTCAGATGATGCAAACACCAAAAACAAAACAAAAATTCTTGCCCTGAAATGCTGGAAAGTGACTTGAAGGAATGTCATGTTGAACATGGAGCAAAGTTATTTTCTGCTGCTCCAGAAACTAGGATGCAGAACAATGTATTCAAACTACAGGAAGAGATTTCACCTAAACATCAGGAAGAACTTCCTGATCATAAGAGCCTTCCAACACTGGAATGCTCCCTTGGAGTGTAGTGGAGTCACCTTCTTTGGAGGTTTTAAAACAGAGGCTGGATGGCCATCTGTCGGGAGTGCTTTGAGGGTGTTCCTGCATGGCAGGGGGTTGGACTGGATGGCCCCTGGGGTCTCTTCCAACTCTACATTTCTATGATTCTATGAACCCTCAAAAGTAAAAGTCTCACTATCTCAGCCACCCAAGTGAACAATTTCGGATTGTGGAGCATTTTGGATTTCAGATTTTCGCATTAGGGATACTCAACCTTTCCAATTAAAAGCAGAACAGCACTATATAAAAGGCCCAGTCATATAAAACATTCACGTCTGAAAAGGTTGTTGGAATAAAAAAAAATCTTAGCTTGCTGCTGGAAGAAGAGCAAGGAAAAGGCCATTCTGTCTTCCCTAGAAAGGGAATTCTAGGGCCTAGGAACAGTCACCAGGAAGGCCCCGACTTAATATAAGACAGGGTCCTACAGAGCTGAACACATGAACCTCCAGTTGTATGTACCGGTCTCTCACCTGACTGATCAGCTGCAAAATCTGGACCCTCCTCTGATCCCTGGCTGCACAGCAATTCTTCCTCCTCCTCCTCCTCCTTTATTACAAGGTCAGGAAATCCTAAAATGAGGGAATGAGGCAAGAAGAGGTCAGCTGGGTTGGAAGAGTTCATCTGTTAACTGGCTGGAGCAAATCAGCCTTGGAAGATTTTGACCAAGTGACAGAAAACAGCATCCTCAGTCTAACTGTTCAGCTGAATTCATTTCCATGCCAAGTATTTCAAAAAACTGAAAGTGACCAACGCCTTCTTAGAAAAGAAATTCCCTTTCTGTGAAAAGAACAGAGGCAGGGAGGGGATGAGTCTCTTCAGATGGTGTCTTCTGTGACATTTATGTGTATCAGTGAAACACAGAACATTTCCGCATGACACTCCTATAGCGCGATGATTCCACTTTCAACCTCCTATGGAATCCCGGGGTTTGCAGTTCCGGGAGGGGCCGACTGGCCCCTCCCAAAACTGCAAACCCCAGGATTCCATAGGAGGCTGAAAGTGGAATCATCATGCTATAAGAGTATCATGCAGAAATGGCCACAGTAAGTCGTCCCCACCTCTTCCTTTAAACTGATTTTCCCTCCTCTCATAGAAATTCTCCTCTCATAGAAAGGTATGTGTGATGTTATAGACTTTTGTTTAAAAAAAAAAACACCGTTTATATTAGAGAAATTAAAGGTAAAGTATGGTTATGTATGTGATGTGTAGTAAGTGTAATAAGGTAAGTGATCTGTTGGGAGAAACAAAAGAATAGAATGTTGGAGCTAACAGGTGATTGGATGGAATGTTAAAAAGAATGAGAGATATGAGACTATCAAAGTTAAGAATTAATTAGTCAGGGGAGAGATAGGAATTGAGTTATACTCAGGACAGTTAATTAGGTTCAGCTAGGATTATGCCCTGTGAGGAGAGGCTTAGGGAGCTGAGTATATAGCTGGTGAACAGGTACGTAAAATAATTAGAACGATCACCCACAAAGCACTGCTAATAATACTGGCATCAGTTCAGACATTGTTACGCTGTTAACAATAAAGTGTAGCTCACAGAAAGGTTTGCCTCAGTCAAACAATACTGCAGGAAGATTCTGAGGAAATGTGCTGTCTTTGCAACCAACAAACTACTTTGAGGGGAGACAGTGGCATAGCTTGGTGTGAGCAAGGGGGGAGATATGGTTCCGGGGGGCGAGCATACGGGGCAGGGGGTGGGGCATTGGCATGTGTGGGCAGGGCTATGGTGTGCATGGGCGGGGTGTCAATGAGTGTAGGAGGAGCTATAGTGCATTATGGGGCAGGCAAGGAGTGGCGGCACCCCCAAAGAAGTGCCCCTGTGCCCTCCCCATCCCTACACCACTGAGGGGAGATGTGTGGGTGCCATGCAAGGCATGAAGAGGTACTGCACAGCCATAACGCAAAATCTAGGTCCCTTCTATACTACACAAATACAGCACTATGGTTCCAATTCAGCTGCCTTGGCAACATCTTTTGGAATCCTGGGATTTGAAGTTTAGGGAGGGTTATTTAGACTTCTCAGGCAGATAACTCTAGTGCCTCAACAGACTACAAATTCCAGGATTCCACAGGACGCAGCCGTGGCAGTTGAAGTGGGAACGTAGCATTATAACTGTGTAGCATGAAAGGCCCTCACAGAGATCATTTACTTCACCTGAGTTCATATCTGTGAAGATCTTATATTCTTGCTTGAGTAGAGGCTTCTCTTCTTGTTCCAGCTTAACCGTCACTTCAGGAAACCCTGATTAGAAGGAAGAAGTAAGAGAAAGCAATTTAGATTAGGGGCAAATGAGAGAAGAAAGGAGCTGGTCTGGCTATCATACAAAATTCTAGAGCAGAAGTGGGAGACTTTAGGGACTAAGATGTTATTGGACTGCAACTCCTATTAGCATCACACTAACTCTGCTGGCTGAAGCTGATGAAATCTGCAGTCCAACAACATCTGGAATACCACATGTTTCTCACTCCTGCTCTCAAGCTTAGTGTAAGTGAGTAATTCTTAAGGACATCAGATTTTTTTAACCTCACCTGAGCTGGGCTGTGATGGATCCTCCATTTTCTCCAAGGCAAGCTGATCTGGAAAGCAAGGTTTTTGGTCCGGCCAGGAGATCAAATCAGGTTTGACAAATGCAAATCCTGCTCAGAGAAAGAGAGATAAAGAGGATGAATTTTAGTGGGCATTAGGATCAGAGGTATGGACAGATCTAATCAGACAACATATCTGATTAGAGAAAAATTACTGGAGACATTTCTAAAAGACTGAAAACCCCTTGCAGAGTTTTTGCTGAAAAAAGAAAATGACTTGGTAACTTTTGGTTTGGACAATTGGTAAGACTGCGTTATTGGAAGAAATGAACATTGTGGTTTTAGAAAGAGAGACATAATTGCACTATACGTACAGTTGGCCCTCTATATTCACTAGCGTGTGTGGCACAAGATTCCCACAAAAGTGGAAAAAACACAAATATCAAAATGTGTGTGTAGGGGGGAAAGGGGCTGAGGCATGGTGGGAGAGAGTGTGGAAACTAAGGTTCCAAATCAGGTCAGGGAAAGGAGAAGTGGGGGAGTCCGCATGGTGGCCCTATACTTCCTTACTCGTACCCACCTCCTTCCTTGGAGAGGGTCTGTGGTGCTGAGAAATTTGGCTGAAAAGCCAATCTTAGTCGGTCAGGCAGTGGCTGGTGGAGGAGGAGGAGGAGGACCAGAGGCAGGTTTTTAAAGTGCTGCTGAGAAGGAAGGTTCCCCCCAGAAAAGAAGCATCTGAAGTGGGGTGGGCAGGAGTTGGAGAAATTTACAAATAATCAAATCCATGAAAGTCAAACCCACAAACAGGGAAGGCTGATTCTATGTGTAGCCATTAAAAAGAAAATTGGAAGTCACTTTTCTTTTTGTCTATATTTCTTTTTATATCCTACTTTTCTTTCTTCTTTTGTCAGGAATCTCTCCCTGCTGGGCTGCAGCCAGCAAAGGAAGAGAGAGGTCAGGAACACTTGGGGAGTACGAATATACCAAACACCAGGAAAACGCAAGCCGAGCCAGGTCAAGGTCCAGTCCAAAGGTTCAGGAGGCAGAGATCCATCCGGAGGGTTTCAGGGAGCAGGAGACACAAAGGTTGTGTAGGCTTGCTAATAATTTGCTGCAAGCAAGGAGCAGCCACGCTAGCAGACTTAAATAGTGAGCAAGTGCTGCTTGTTATTGCTTCCTCAGCCTAGTCCAAGCAGCCTCCCTCTCAGCAGCCCGTTTCAGCCTTCTGCGTGATTGAGGGATGATGGGCATAGCTGGCTGCAACTCCTCTGCATCACTGCTGGTTCCCTCTCCATCATGAGCTGGCTGGGGCAACTCAGTCTCTGTTTGACCTTCCAGTGCAGGGGATGTTTGCAGGTTGACTTGCTCACTCACTGGCTCAGCCCCCTGAACAATCAGTTGCTCCTCAATCACCGCATCGTTATCTATCACATCTTTTTTGCTTCCTATTTTCCTTTTTTTCAAAGTTATCTGTAATTTTTATTGTTTTTTAAAAACTCTTAATAAAAACTATTTTTAAAAAGGCTCTGAAGTATGGAGCTAGGTGCTAAGAAATGTGTAACGATACACATTTATGGTTCAAAACCCCAGTCAAATGGAAAAGCCTTTGGTAGACCCATAGCTCACCTGAGCTGCTCCCTGGGCAGGTCTCCAACTTCCCCTCATGCAGGCTACATGGCTCCTCTTCTCGTTCTGTCTTGATTCTCATATCTGCAAACCCTGATCAGCAGAAGAGGGTGAGGAAGTAGGGTTCAGAAGGACAAATCTAACTCTTAGCCCAGAAAAAAAAAGGACAACTGGAGTCAGTGTAAACTTCTACACCAAGAATGAGGAAATTGGGCCACCCAGATATTGTTGGACTTGCAAGACCGCACTACTGGCTATGCTGTTTAAGGCCATGGGAGATAAAGTCCAACAACATCTGGAGGGCCACATCTTCCCTTCTCCTGCTCTAGATGTTAGTGCCAAGCTGTAATTCTTATACGTTCCACATCTGTTGCCTCACCTATGTTGGGCTGTGAGGCAAAGTCCATTTTTCCCACAATGAACTGGTCTGGAAACCAAGGGTCCTGCTCAAGCCAGGAGATCAAATCAGACTTGACAAGTGGAATTCCTGCTCAAAAATACACACAGAGAGAAGGGGAAAGAAAGAGTTTGAATTTTATATATGGAGCTGCTTGCTAATCAAATTCATAGAGTTGGAAGAGGCCCCCAGGTCACCTTGTCCAACCCCCTGCCTTTGCAGAGATCAACAGCTAACATATCCCCCAGAGGCAACCATCCAATCTCTGTTTGAAAACTCCAGTCAAGGAGAATCCAGTCCCTTCTGCAGTAGCTTATTGCCCTGTCAAGCACCTTTTACAGTTCAAGAACTACAAAAACAACAACAGACAAAAAACAAAAACCCTCTGGGAGGTAGCAAGCACAGACAACATTATAGAAAACCCCCAGAAACAATATGTACTTAGCATGTTACAGAACCAATATACATATAATATTTATATTCACAAAATGACTTAATATTCATATGACAGGTCCTTACGAAGACTGAATTGTGCAAATATAGATGATTATGCAACTACACCACAGAACTTATAATCCATCCTTCTGTGGTCCCCCAAAATTTACAGTCAATTCTTTTAAGGCCCAATTCTTCTAAGGCCAGTCAATTCTCTCAGACCTTTTACAGTCAGGAACCACTACCTAATTTTGCATCAGAATCTTCTTTCTTGTAATTTGAATCCACTGGGTCAAATCCTATCCTCTATAGCAGCAGCAATCAAGTTTATTCTTGTTCTACCTAACAGCCCTTTGGATATTTAGGGAATGCTGCCTCTCAATCTTCTCTTCTCCAGGCTAAACATGCATAATTCCAGCAACCATTCTTCATAGGCCTTGATTTCTAGATCCTTGACTGTCTTTTATCACCTCCTTCTAGACACATTCAAGCTTATGGCTGTTCATGTCAAACTAGGATGTCCTGAACAGGACGCACTTCTTCAGGTGAGTTCTAAAGAAACCAATATAGGGGCTTTCTTCTAACACAGACTCTAGGCCCTTTCCGCACGGCATTTGCCATGAGAAAAGACGCCTGGAGCATCACACGATTGCGAGGAGCGATCTGCACGACGCACTCACAATCATGCGACGCTCCAGGGGTCGGCAGGGGCTGATCGCACATGTTTTCATTTTCGGCTGGAAGCTGAAAATGGTGCGCGATCGCACATTGCTCCCGGGCCCCACACGCACTTACCTGGCATGCGGATCCTCCAGAGCCCCAGCGCAGCCCGGGGAACTCCTAGCGCAGCCCGGGGAACTCCCAGGCTGAACTGCGGAAGAAAGAGGCAGGGTTCTCGCGCGAGCAGGCAGCTTGTGCGGAGCTGAAGCAGCAGGGATGCAAGAGCCTCTTGCCGGAGGCTGCTCGCATGATCCCAGTGCCAGAAAAAGGCAAGGTGCGGAAAGGCCCTCTGTCTGCAGGCTTGCTCACAGCCACCAGCAGCTTGGGCTTCAACTCTTCCCTCACCTGTGTTTTTTGGGAAACTAGATTATTATGTTAGATCAGGAATGGGTACATGTGGCCTCCAGGGCCATTTTTGTGGCCCTCTGCTCCCCCCAAGTATTTTTTTTTTTTTGTAAAAAAAATTTAAAACAAATAATTATGCTAACAAATGCCTTCTAGGGGCTGTGGAGGTGTTTTTTGAAATGTTTTAGAAGCCAGTCTTGCCCAGCAGCTCCCTTCACAGGTGGCTGGATGGCCATCTGTCAGAAATGCTTTGATGGTGTATTCCAGCATGGCAGGATTGGGTTGGACTCGATGGCCCTTATGGTCACTTTCAGCTGTAGGATTCTATGATAACACAGAGGCAACACAGGGCACTCCACAATTAACCTGCAAACATCTGGTTGGCAACCACATCTCTTGCTTGTGGCAGTGTACCTCCCAGTTTCCACTTGGTTCTCCTCTCTCATTTGGTGAGATAAAGGCTGGAATCCTATTGGTTCATTACGCCAGTGTGGCTGTATTGGCATAGGTAGCAGCATTGCTGCCTTTCTTGTTTTAAAAAAAGGAAAGAGATCCTTACCTAGGGAGACCAGGTTATCATAATTCTCTCGCATAACTTCCCGGTACAAGGCTTTCTGATTCCAGTCTAACAGAGGTCATTGTTCTTCCGTGAAGTACAGAGCCACGTCCTCAAAAGTTATTGCATCCTGACGAAAAGGAAAAAAAATTAAAACTTTTCCCACTTTTCTTCATGTATATTATGTTTGTAAGCCTTATGCCAATCCTTCAAGGGCAAGTCAACATTATTCATAGAATCATAGAATGATAGAATCACAGAGCTGGAAGAGACCCCAGGGGCCATCCAGTCCAACCCTCTGCCATGCAGGAACCCGTATCAAAGCACTCCTAACAGAAGGCCATCCAGCCTCTGCTGAAAAACCTCCAAAGAAGGAGACTCCACTACATTTCCAGGCAGCATATTCCACTGCCAGATAGTTCTAACCATCAGGAAGTTCCTCCTGAGGTTTAGATGGAATCTCTTTTCCTGAAGTTTGAATCCATTGCTCCTTGTCCTAGTCTCTAGGGGAGCAGCAGAAAACAAGCCCGCTCCCTCCTCGACATGACATCCCTTCAAATATTTAAACATGGCTTTCATGTCCCCTCTTAATCTTCTCTTCCGCAGACGAAACATACCTAAACATAAACATTCTGCAACATACAATGGGACTATAGCCAATGGCCAAAGGGGAGAAGTGAACTGAGGGTGTTAAGTGACCAATCCTAGTCCAGTGATAGCACATATCTATACAGGTTCAGTACCTGGTATCTCTAACTGAAGGGATCTAGAAGTGGTAGGAAAGACCTTAATGCTGCCACACTGGGAAGTTGGACAATACAGGACTGGATCTGGTTTGATGCAGAATCAGGCAGCTTCTTATGGTCCAATGATGTTCTGACTCACAAATCTTGATCATAATCTCTCTACACAATACCAGCATGAGAAGGCATGGCTCATTAGAAAAGACAATATTACTTCGTACGATAGGAGGCAGTAGGACAAAGGTTCTCAACCTGTGGGTCAGGTCCCCTTTGGGGGTCGAACGACCCTTTCACAGGGGTCACCTAAGACCATCGGAAAATACGTATTTCTGATGGTCTTAGGCTCATTCCCTCCTCGGTGGTGGTGCGCAAGCGCGAGCCACGCACTCACGTCCTCTTGCCCCCTGTTCAGAAGGGACTGAAATCGCTCCCCTTCTCCGCTACCAGGAGAACCTCCTGTCTGACAGCCAAGCTTGGGAGGGCGGCGGCAGCATGGGGGGCAGGCCCCCTCCTTGCCACGGCCCTGCCCCGCTCGCCATGGAGGGGGCACTGTGGAAGGGCCGAGGGGCTGCAAGGCCGCACTTTTCTGGGGGGGGGCGAGCTGCTCCCGGCGCAAAAGACAAAGGCGCTGGGATTCCTCCGCCCCCCCCCCCGGCCAGGGTCGACACTCTGGAAACTTTTCCCACACTGCTCCCCCCAGTGGAAACAAGAGCAAAGCAGAAGCAGAGCCCGGGGGAGGGGTTCTTGGAGTTTTTTCCCGGGGGAGACGCGCGGCTCCTCTTTCCCTCCCTGCCCACCCGCCCCCCCCCCGTTCCTGGCTGGCAAAGCAGCCTTTGCCGGGGGGGGGGAGGCATTGTAAATAATAAATAAATAATTTTATGGTTGGGGGTCACCACAACATGAGGAACTGTATTAAAGGGTTGCGGCATTAGGAAGGTTGAGAACCACTGCAGTAGGAAAAGAGGAAGATGGCATTATAAATAGTTAAGACTCCATCAAGGAAGTCACAGCCTGAATTTTCACAACCTGAGCAGGGCTGTTGATAACAGGGGGACCTAGAGGTCTCTAGTTCATAAAATTGCCATATGTTGAAGAAGAGTTGATGATAATTAACAAGAAGAGCAAACAGCAAACACTTTTTGCTGTACCAGAAGCAATGTCAACATTTTAGTCATAGAAAATAAGTAGACTTTGGAGAGTAAGACACAGTCCGCCCTCCAGGTTTGTGGGTTTGACTTTTGTGGATTTGATTCTACAACCACTGCCCCCCCCACGTCAATGCTGTGTTATGAGGGGAACCTTCCCTCTCAGTCACGCTGTGCCCTGTTCCCTTTCAATCAGGCTGTGCAGCCCTTTAAAAATCCGCCTCTGGTCCTTCTCCTCCTCCTCCATCAGCCACTACCTGGCCAGCTAAGGACAGCTCACAGTCTGATTTCTCAGCACCACAAACCCTCTCCTGATGCCACACACACACACCCAAAGAAGGAGATGGGCAAGAAAGAGGCAGTATGGGGCCACCATCTCAACCTACCCTGTTTCCCTCTCCTTTCGCTGACCTGGTTTGGAGCTTGGGTGCCTGTTCTTCTACTGTGCCTTGGCCCCCTTCCCCCACACACACATACCTTGATATTTGTGATTTTTCCACTTTTGTGGGGGTCTAACTAATTTGGACTTTACTGCTTCGTTCTACATGGGAAACAACCTTTCTCTCTGGACAATTACATAACTATATGGAACAAATAAGATACGGTACATCTCATTTTGCTCTCTTTTACCTGTTGTTGCTGTTGTTGTGTGCCTTCAAGTCATTTCCAATTTATGGTGAGTCTATCATGGGTTTTTCTGGGGCTCAAAGTGTGTGATGTGCCCAAGGTCACCCAATGGGTTTCCATGACCGAGGCCACTTCTGCACTAGACTGTTACAGCACTATTATTCCACTTGCAACATCCTATGGAATCCTGGGGTTTGCAGTTCCAGCTGGCCCCTCCTGAAACTGCAAACCCCAGGATTCCATAGGATGTTGCAAGTGGAATAATAGCGCTATAACAGTCTAATGTGGAAATGGCCTGAGTGGGGAATCAAACCCTAGTCTCCAGGGTTGCAGTCCAACACTCAAACACTCAACACCACACTAGTTCCCTCTACCACCTCCATATTTCTCCCCCAAAAGCACATCTGACATCAGCCAAAGCAATCTGTCTCATGTCTGAAGGCTCCTCCAGTGACTCACCAATGGTGCCTCTAACAGAAGCTGTACCAGAACATAGAAGTGGATGTTCTATACTCAGTTTTTCTTTTAGTTGCCTCTCAGAAAAGAATTTCCATCCAGGGCTTGCCCTACCCTGTAGCAGAGTCAAGCACCTAATTGCGGGTGGGGGCATAAAATGGCAGTCTATATTAATTATTTAATTTTTGGCTATTGGATATTTATCGTCCAGGAATGGGAAAGCCACTTGTGGAATTTGCTGCCTCATAGACCCTTTCCACACCGGGGTAAGAAAACGTTGTAGTGTGACCTCTAACGGAGGTTGTCTACACCGTAAGGTGGACTGGGGCGGACTACTTTTGCGTAGTTCCACACCCCAATCTGCGCAGCAGTGACCGTAAGTGGTGGCGCCATGTGTTTTTTAAAAACCACTTTTCATGAGGTTTTTAAAAAGCACGGAGCGTGCAGCCCTGTGCAGCCCCGTCGCAGCGCCCGGTGTAGATTTGCAGACGCGCACAAGGGCGTGCCTGCAGATCTGCCGGGGGCGGGCTTCTGGCTGGCGAGCTTCTCCGGTTGGTGGAGAGCCTCCGCCAGTTGTAAGTCGCCATTTTGGTCGCCGCAGGACACCGAGGAGTGTGGAGCAGCAAACTCGCGCTGCCCTGCGTGGCAACGGACTTACCCGGTTGCCGGTAAGCTCCGTTTCAGCGCATTTTATCCCGTTTCTCCCTCCACATGTGAAAAGGACCATAATGTGGCTAGCTTTGGGTCCTAAGCAGCTTCACTTCATTTCTTCTATGTCCTTTTCCCCCTCAAGCCACAGATGTCTTGGTCTGGTCCTCCTTTCATCCCTGTACCTGAGGAAGATCTACTGCAGTCATTTCTCAGGAAAGTAGCCATCTAGTGACCATCCTGACTTGTTGTGTCTGTTGCCTCTAAAGACTGGAAGTAGGATGGCGGAGACGTTACACGAGGCTTCAGTCAGAGCAAAGAGAGAGAGAGACTTTTTGTGGTTTGAAATGAGCAAGAAATAAGCAAGATTGAAGATTACAGGCAGAAATATAGAGTTTGCCCTTCTCTCAGACAAGAGAATCCACTCTAAAGTGATATTCAGCCACTTTTAGCCACTCAGAAAAGGCAGAAGCCAACTGGAAGCCTTCAACCGTATCAATTCCATTCCATGGCTGTTGCCATTCTAGAATTGTCATGCGGTTGAAAGCAAGGAGTTTAAACTATGATGTGGATTTTCCCCCTCCCATTTTTCAGTGTTAACTTTTCACTGTATGAAACAAGTTTATCCAACATCAAAGTATCTACAAATGTTGTTGTTACATGCCTTCAAGTCAATTCTAACTTATGGCAACCCTTGTTGTTGTTGGGTGTCTTTAACCACGTCTGACTTATGGCTACCCTAAGGCGAACTTTTCTGCGGCTGAGAGTGTGTGGCACAGCCAAGGTCACCCGGTGGGTTTCCATGGCTGAATGGGGAATCAAACCCTCATTTCCAGCATTGTAGGCCAAGGCTCAAGATACTACATCACACTGGCTGTCTATGGCAACCCTGCCATAGGGTATTTCTTGGCAAGTTTGAATAAAACTTGCCAAGCCACACCTCTCTCAGCCTCAGAAGAAGACAATGGCAAGCCGTCCTCTGAATAAGAGGGCTTGCCATTGTCTTCTTCTGAGGCTGAGAGAGGTGTGGCTTGCTCAAAGTCACCCTGTGGGCTTCCATGACTAAATGAATTCAAATCCTGATCTCCTAGAACAGTGGTTCTCAACCTTCCTAATGCCGTGACCCTTTAATACAGTTCCTCATGTTGTGGTGACCCCCAACCATAAAATTAATTTATTATTTACAATGCCTCCCCCTCCCAGCAAAGGCCGCCTCGCCGGCCAGGAACGGGGGGGGCGGTGGGCAGGGAGGGAAAGAGGAGCCGCGCGTATCCCCCGGGAAAATACTCCCAAGAACTCCCCCCCCCAGGCTCTGCTTCTGCTTCGTTCTCGTTTCCGCTGGGGGGGGCAGTGTGGGAAAAGTTTCCAGAGTGTCAACCCTGGCTGAGGGGGGGAGGAATCCCAGTGCCTTTGTCTTTTGCACCAGGTGCAGCTCGCCCCCCTAGAAAAGCACCGCCTTGCAGCCCCCCGGCCCTTCTGCAGCACCCCCCTCTGTGGTGAGTGGGGCAGGGGCCGTGGCGAGGAGGGAGCCTGCCCTCCGTGCTGCCACCGCACCCCCCAAGCTGGCCCGTCAGACGGGAGGTTCTCCCGGTAGCGGAGAAGGGGAGCGATTTCAGTCCCTTCTGAACAGGGGGCAGGACACAAGCACATGGCTCATGCTTGCGCACCACCGCTACTGCTGTGGTAACGCTGTGGCCGCACGCGCTCCCACCAAAGGGGGCAGGAGGACGCGAGCGCGTGGCTCGCGCTTGCGCACCACCACCAAGGAGGGAATGGAGCCTATGACCATCAGAAATACATATTTTCTGATGGTCTTAGGCGACCTCTGTGAAAGGGTCG
>CAOLHI010006645.1:0-27783 GCA_948474755.1 Ctenosaura bakeri
CTGGGGGCAGGTAGGAGGCAGGGGTTAAAGACACTCACAAATAATTAGATCTATGAAACTCGCAAATATGGAGGCCAACTATATTTCTGTCTTAACTTATTTTCTCTTTCTCATTATAGTTGGGCTGTGGGGATGGTCAGAGCTCTTTTGTAGTTTGGCAGTTAGTAAGTTAGTATTCTAGTGAGTGTTTACTGTCTTTAGTTCACTGTTTTAGTACTGCACTTTAATTTCAGTTTAGGTTAAAAATGCCAGCTGGTGTTTATGTTATTTTGTGTTAAAATTGATAAATAAATTTTAAAAAACCCTCTCACCTGCTGCTTTTCCTGCTTCCTGTCCTCTTCCTTACTCAGGAGGAAACCCTCCGCCAAGGCTACGGCTTGGGAACTGGTCTTTGCTCCACATTCTCTGACCCAACTCGCCATTGCTGGAGGAAGAATAGCTAGGAACCGCTCCAGGATCACCAGGTCTAGCATCTGAGTCTTGGTGTGTTGCTCTGGCTTCAGCCATTGACGGCAGAGATTGTGGAGCTGGCTGCAAACTTCTCGGGGGGCCCCGGACTCCTGGTAATAGAACTGCCTGAAGTTCTCGCAAGGAACATCTGTGCTGGTGAGGTTGTCATCCAGGAATCTCTTTAATGTTCTTCCCCACAATTCCCCACTTCTCTCACTTTGAATTGATTTGGGATCTCTTCCTGCTTCAGGACAAGCTGAGTCTTGTGTGTCCATCTTTCATCTGTGGTGCATCAAAGTCTCTATAGGTTCTTCCCTCTCCTCTTTCAGAGCAAAGATCCCTCAACAGACTGTGCTATCAAAGCTCTGGAAAACCAAAACATTTTATTAAGAACAGTTATGTTGGACAGCTATGAAGAAATGTGGAAAAACTAAGTAGGTAGCCAGGTCTTGTGCCAGAATAAGAAAACTCTTGATTAGAGAGCTAGGGAAGTTCCTTCCTCTTGAGAGCCAACAGCCAAAGTGTTTCAATTAACTGAGAGTCAGAAGAGGCAACATCTTCTGGCATAACTGGTCTCTTTCTAACTATTCCCCATCCTTCTCCATTTCCTCTTTCTGTCTTCCTTTGAACTCTCCCCTCTCTACTCCTATTGCAAAGCCCTACCTACATTCCATCCCCATGCAGCCTGCTTCCTCCTGCTAAAAGGTTCTTTTACACTGAACCACCTGAATATTCCACCCCCCATCCCTCTTTTTTGTATCCTACTTTTCTCCCAAAATAGGAGAAAATTAAGACTGGCAGAAAATTAAGAACATACAAAAGTGAGAATAAAAACAGAATTAAAAACATTTTAAAATCTTAGTTTAAAACAAAGATTAAAAACAGTTTGTTGTTGCTGTTGTGGGCCTTTAAGTTGTTTCTGATTTATGATGTCCTTAAGATGACCCTAACATGGGGTTTTCTTGGCATGATTTGTTCAGCGGGGGGTTGCCATGGCTGCCTTCTGAGGCTGAGAGAGTGTGACTTGCCCAAGGTCACCCATTGGATTTCCACACTGAACAGGGATTCAAACCCTGGTCTCTGGAACAGTATAACACCACAACAAGCCCACTTGTTGTTAACAATCTATTTTTAAAGGCTTGCTGGAAGAGAAACGTCTTAACCCATCACTAAAAGGACAACACAAAGGAGCCAACCTTCCTTCCTTAAGGAGGGTGCTTCAAAGAGTGGGAGCAGCCACAGAGAAGGCCTTCTCTTGCACTCCCACCAATTGTACCTGTGAAGGCAATGGGACAAAGCAAAGTGCCTCTCCTGCAGATCATAGAATCATAGAGTTGGAAGAGACCCCAGGGGCCATCGAGTCCAACCCCCTGCTATGCAAGAACACCCATCAAAGCACTCCCAACAGATGGCCATCCAGCCTCTGCTTAAAGACCTCCAAAGAAGGAGACCCCATCACACTCCATTGAGGCAGCAGATTCCACTGCCGGACAGCTCTGACCATCAGGAAGTTCTTCCTGAGGTTCAGGTGGAATCTCCTCCTAAGATCTTACAGCTTGGGCAGGTTCATATAAGAATATACCATCCTTTGCATAATCTTCAAATTTTAATTTAAATTATAGCTTTCACATGGCTCAAGAAAACTACATTTATTAATAGTCTAGTTTTAAAAGATGTAATGGACCAATTTATTATTAGTGAAAAACCTCAGGTAATTTAAACAGCGTGCGAGTTTTGACCTATTTCAAACATACTTTGTTTTTTATTTAGTAATTGTAGAAAAGTAATAAGAGTTCTCCTTTTTTTTTTTTTTTTTGGGGATACTGCCTTAAGGAGTTGGAAGTTCCAATTTTAATCACCACAGGTTGCAGTAACATGGTTGGGACAAAGCAAAACATTTGCACAGACCAGAATTCCCTTTCCAAAGAGACTGTATATTTTACCTGCTGTGATTCACCAGCAGTATTCTGTTGAAGTATTCTTTTTTTTTCCCTACGTGTTTTTAAAATCCCATGTTCTTTTATTTTTCACTGCCAGTCCCCCAATTTTGGTAATTATAATTACTGTTATGATTACAATCAGCACCATCCTTCTCGAAGGACTGCCGATAATATGAGGCAGAAGGAGACAATCACACCAGGCTTCAGATGCTGGGGGTTCAGCTGTCTCAGCCCCTCACCATGGTGACTGACATTCACCTTGGTTGGGGGGACAGATCCTCTAGTGCCCCACAGCCTGTCCACCTCCCTTCCCACTCCTCTCTGGGACGGACTGCTGAAACAGACTAACATGGCCAGCTCTTCAAAGTCTATGGCTACTAATCTCCCCACACATGAAGGACTGGCCATAAGGCAGAATGTGACACCAGGCTTCAGATGCTGAGGTTCAGCTGTCCCACCCCCTCACCATGGCGGCTGTATGATTCACTTTGGTTGGAGGATAGAGCTGTGTGTGTCCCACAGTCTGTCCACCTCCCACCCCACTTCTCTAGGGCCATTTCCGCACTAGCCTGTTATAGCGCGATGATTCCACTTTCAACCATCCTCTGGAATCCTGGGGTTTGCAGTTTCCAGAGGGGCCGGCTGGAAATTGTAGAAAACCTATAGAGACTTTGATGCACCACAGATGAAAGATGGACACACTACAGCTGGCCCCTCCCGAAACTGCAAACCCCAGGATTCCAGAGGATGTTGAAAGTGGAATCATCGTGCTATAACAGTCTAGTGCAGAAAAGGCCAAGGATAGACTCTGCCGAAACAGACCAACATAGTTATATCTTCAACTACTATGGCTACTTCTTCTCCCCAAACTTGAAAGACTGGCCATAAGGCAGAATGTGACAATCCCACCAGGCTTTCAGATGTTGAGGGGGGGCTTCCTAGTCCTCCCCACCATTCACTTTGTTTGGGGGGCAGAGCAGCGTGGGCCCCACAGCCTCCCCTCCCTCTGCCTCCCACCCACCCAACCCTTCTCAGGGGCACAGGGTGGGAGGAAAACTTCAACTGCCAGTCCAGTCAGTTTCTGGGTGAGAAGCTGGGGGCGGTGGGAGCCTCCACCTCGCCCCTTCCTTCAAGGCACGCACCCCCTCCAGCCGCCTCTCTGTGGGACCACCCAGATATTGTGCAAAAAGCAGCCCATGCACCCCAAACACACCCCCTGGCCCCCCACTTCTTCCCAATGGCAATCCTTCCTCACACACACAACCACAAGGCTGCTCGAGCTCCTTGGGGCGGAAAAGGGTCCCCCAGCGCCTCTCCCTCACTCGGGGGAAGCCGAACCCCTCCTCCAGAGATCTGGGGGACCCCGAGGTCGGCCCGGAGCCTCAGTTTCTCTCTCCCTCTCCCCACTTCTTACCGCCAGCACCCCTGACTCAGGCCCTCCCCGGCCCAGAAATCCCACTGTCTTGTCTGGCCCGGCCCCACCCCGCGGGACCTTTCCTCCCCTGAACTCCACTTCTGCAATTCCCACCCGGAGCTCACCTTGTTTTCTTCCTTTCCCGCACCCAGGCTTCTTCAGTAAGGACTCAGGGTGCGTGTTTCCGCCCGGTCCTTTTGGATGCGACACGGCTTCTCTCCCTCCGCCTCTTTGCACGTTCGGAATGGCTGGCGGGCTATTCCCGCCTCACGCTTCCCTTACCACGTGACTGAAGCCGTTCCAGTCTCTGGGCAAAACAGGCCTTGCGGGTTCCCCAGGCGACGCGGCGTTGGGCCGAGTTTATGGTCGGATTGGGAGGAACAAAGGAGGCTGCCTCCGGGCGGGAGAAGCACGGAGAGGAAACCCGTGCAGCTTTTTCCTCCCCCTCCTCCGTCTACTCGACCACCTTTCTCGCTTCCCAGGCAACCCTCATCCCTTCACTAGAGTTTGTATTATGAATAAACGAGAGGAGAGCACAGCCCAGTTCCTGCATCCCTCCTTGGTTGGTCTTAGAACCACCTTATTTGCACTGTTTTGGGTGGACTGTTCTGAATAGTTTCCAGAAGAGAAGGTGAAGAGGGGACAGGACAGCCATGTTTAAATATTTGAAGGGATGCCACGTAGAGGAAGGAGCGGGCTTGTCTTCTGCTGCTCCAGTTGTTACCCTTTATCGTGGGGGTCCTGACACCCAAATATCCAATATTTAGCACAAATGGGGAAATTAACTAAAGCACACTCACTGGCTAAGGAGAGGCAGGGCAACATTAGCGGGGGGTCTTTCGCCCAATGTCTACAGCAGTGGTTCTCAACCTTCCTAATGCCGCGACCCCTTAATACGGTTCCTCATGTTGTGGTGACCCCCAACCATAAAATCATTTTTGTTATTATTTATTTATTTATTATTTAGTTAGTTAGTTATTTCCAACATCAAATAGATTGGAAACATTGCCCTAAATCACTGCTTTGGATAGACTTCTAATGCCTAAAACTGGTAACCCTCCCCCTTTTTTTAAGCACAGAAAGCGTCTATCAATGCCAGAATTAAGGCAGTAGTTCTAGTTCTGAATGTTGGGTTTCCACAGTTCAAAAAGCCAGTCACTCCCAAGGGCAATGCCGAAACAGCCCACATTTTACACGAGGCGCAGGGAGGAAAGGACAGGGAGAGAGGAAAGATGGCGGCGGCATAAGCAGACGCGTTTTGTTTCCCTCCCTCCCTCCCTTAAAGGGAGTGTGGATGCTGAACATACAAAAAGCAAGGAATGCAAGACAGTCAGGGCGAAGAACACAACAATGCGTGTGGCAAGCGCCAAGGGTCCACACACAACAAAAGCAAGAGGAGAAAGTCATCCTGGCTATTTCTGCACTAGACTGTTATAGCGCTATGATTCCACTTTCACCATCCTATGGAATCCTGGGGTTTGCAGGTCTCGTCTCCTCACCTCCGCCTTAACGCTCCGGCCCCAGCTCTCTCCTCTCGGTCTCCTCACCTCCGCCTTAACATTCAGGCTCCAGCTCTCTCCTCCCGCTCTCCGCACCTCCGGCTCCACCTCAGGCTTCTCCAGTGCTTTCTCACCAGGCAGGGAAAGACAGGGAAACTCCCAGCATACCTCCTCTACCCTCCTCCCAGCGCAGGGGTCTCAGAAACACTGCTCCCATTGGCTGTGAGGCTACCTTCTTTTAAAAGGGGGGGCAGGATTGAGGAGCGGCGACCCCTGGGAAATGGTCGTTCGACCCCCAAAGGGGTCCTGACCCCCAGGTTGACAACCACTGGTCTACAGGGTCAGGTCAGTGAGCCAGACAAATTCAGAGTAAACCAGTTAATGTTTTTATTGAAAAGCAACCTATAAGACAAACAGACGCACTGCTAACTTAAAAATAATAAAAGGAGAGGAAAAGGGGAGCTTGAGGATAGGCAATAGGACACCTGATCATGTGTAGTCCTGGAAAGGTGGAGAAAAAGGCAGCTCAGCGCTGTTTGTTGAGGGGAACTCACCACACAAACCGACAGCAAGGTGGGATGAAATTCAAAAGCGAGCCTGGAGTTCTAAAGAACTCTCAAAATCAAGGGGTTTATATAGCAGAAATTGTGCCTGAGGGCCAGACCATAAATGTTGAGAACAAAGCAAGTTTTGAACTGGACAAAGGCTCGGAAAAGAGTCTAATCTGCCACTATCAGATGAGCGCGAGTAGGTCAATAGTGTGGCCAGTGTGCAAATTGGGGAGCACTTAACATGGCCTTGTTAGTCATTGGTGCAAATCCGGCATCATTGTAAAACAAGATGAATCTGCAAGCCAGGTCCCAGAGCAATTGACCGAGGCTTTTGAACTGCCCGCCTGAGAGGGGAAATTGGAAATCCCTGTCATTAACAGCTGCTCCTTGTGTCAGAGGACCCTTGCACACATGAGCCAGGGTGCCAGCAAAAGGTCAAATTATTTGATATCAAAAGAGATATCTAGTGCTATCAATGCCCAGGTCTGAACCACAGTAACACAGAGACCAGGACAAGGAGCAATGGATTCAAGCCGCAGGAAAGTGTGATTGGGTGTGATTGAGTCTCTTTCTTTGGAGGTTTTTAAGCAGAGGCTGGATGGCCATCTGTTGGGAATGCTTTGATGGGTGTTCCTGCATAGCAGGGGGTTGGACTGGATGGCCCCTGGGGTCTTTTCCAACTCTGTGATTCTATGAAAGGAGATTCCACCTGAACCTCAGGAAGAACTTCCTGATGGTCAGAGCTGTCCAGCAGTGGAATATGCTGCCTCCTTTGGAGGTTTTTAAGCAGACGCTGGATGGCCATCTGTTGGGAATGCTTTAATGTGGGTTCCTGCATGGGACTCAGTGACCCCTGTGGTCTCTTCCAATTCTATGATTCTAATTTCATTTAAATAACAAAAAGTCAGTGCCTTTTGTGATTTTTGCTGCTAGATTGGCACTCAATTGTTTGCCAACGGCAAATTGACACGTGTGATCTCGCTGAGTTAACCTGGTGGGATGATCCTGAATTGATGATTGTAAGAGAGTCCTGGAAGAGAAACATAAACTGTGGCATTTACCCTTCGGTCAACTGATAGCTCCAGGTCAAAAATTCTTGCCTAATTTATTTCATTCAGAACCATCCAGTTCCCTTTTCACTCATCTGTGTCTTTTTACCTTCTTATGGGAAGCCTAGCAGGTTTTGAAACCAGGATATAACATAAATCTTCCTCTTACGGAAGTGGGCCATGCAGGATTTTCCAAGAAACATGAAGCTTAGTTTTACTGAGAAGCTCCATTTGTATGTTATACCGTCAGCCCTAAGTACATCAGTAACAGCTTTGAAGTTTCTTCTTATAGAGCATTTCCGCACTACAGTGTTACAGTGTTATTATTCCACTTTCAACCACCTGTGGAATTCTGGGGTTTGTAGTTTCCTGAGGCCAAAGAGCTCTCTGGCTGAGGATTCTAAAGGCCCCTCCCTAAACTGCAAACCCCAGGATCCCATAGGATCCTGAAAGTGGAATAAAAGCACCATAACACTGTAGTGCGGAAATGGCCATAGTTTCTGGGGTATTGGAAAATGAGATTGGTGGATCTCTCTACATACCAATTAGCAGGCTAAGCAGAAGTTTGAACGCTTTATTCCCCCCACCTGGACTTAACTCTAGCTGAGAATTAAACTCAAACTCAGTTTTGTTTTTAAAAGGGTATATAAAAACAATTTCCTCCCAGATACTTGTGCAGAAAAGGACTTTGTCGTACACCTTCTGATAAACCGTCTGTTGTTTTTTTCACCTCCATTCAACGGTAAATCTTCCAAGTGTTGGATATTTTCTCCTATGCTTCATTTGAAAATAGAGTTAGGTGAGAAACAAAGCTTCAGGATTATGTAACGTTTGCCCACTGGCCACCCCTCAGTGAAGCTGTTTTCTGTCTGATGAATGCATCATAATCCTCTTTTCTTGAATCTGCCAGAGAAAGAGAGATCCACTCTAATGAATTCTGACATTTTAAAGCCAATCAATTTGTCAAAGCACAGGATTAACTCAAGCAGTGCTTCTCAGCCTTTGGTCCTCCAGATTGGAGTTTTGGATTTCCCCTCTCCTAGAAGACCCAGCCAGTTAAGAAGTCTGGGAGCTGAAGTCACAAGCTGATATTAATGTATCATTGCTTACCAGCATTTAATGATGCATTTAGCATCACTCTCCATAATTGTGTAATAACCTTTTTTTTGTATAATTTTTATTGAAAGTTTGTCTCAAAAATAAACCTCCCCCCCACACTTCCATGCTTACATCTTCCAGTTGAATTTACCTATTTCCATTTCATTACAAACATAATTTCCATCTTACAGAGAGAAGAACAGTTACATTAATTCTTCTTTGATTTATACATTTATATCCTTACCCAATCCAATACTCTTTTCCATTCTTTCTCAAAGTTCTGGATAGATTTATTTTTTAAAGAAAATGCTAACTTTTCCATCTCTATCATATCCAGAACTTTTAACTTCCATTCTTCTATATCAATATGTTTCTTTTCTTTCCAGTGCTGCGCATATATCAACCTTGCCGCAGTTATTAGATATAATAATATCCTCTGATGACTTATTTCCCTTTGTTGCACTAGCATATTTAACAAATAAAAGCTCTGGTTTCATTTCAAAATTCAGCTTACAAATTCTTTGGATTTGTCATGTACCCCATTCCAAAATTTCTTTGCTGTCTTACATGTCCACCACATAGGGAAAAAGACCCCGTCTTTTCATCACACTTCCATTTGTGTAGTAACTTTTAACTTCACTCCCCATTAATCTTTAGTAGTACATTGCAATTCTGGACTGCATCAATAGGAGTATAGTCAAGGGAAGTGGTAGCACAATTTGTTCTGCTTTGGTCAGATCCCACCTGGAATATTGTGTTCCGTTCTCAGCACCACAATTCAGGAAGTATATTGACAAACTGGAATGTGTCCAGAGGTGGGTGACCAAAATGATAGAAGTCCTGGAAACCATGCCCTATTGAAGAGTGGCTTAGGGAGCTATATTTAGCCTGGAGAAGTGAAGGTTAAGATATATTTGAAGAATATTTGAAGAGATCTCATATGGAGAATGGAGTAAGCCTGTTTTCTGCTGCTTGAGGGAGTAGGACATGGAACAATGACATCAAACTTTGGGAAAAGAGATTCCGTCTAAACATTAGAAAGACTTTCCTGATAGTAAGAGCAGGTCAACAGGGGAATACACTGCTTCAGAGTGTGGTGCAGTCTCCTTCAGAGCTTTTTAAACTGAGGTTGGATGGCTATCTTAGTGCTTTGATGGTGTATTGGCAGAATGCGGTTGGACCCAATGGCCCTTGTGGTCTCTTTCAACTCTGTAAGTGTTTGAAGGACAAGCGAACTGTGTTTCTGTAGGGGTGGGAGGTGGAATTAACAAATGGGAGAGATATAAATCAGTAACAAACTTGAACACATTCTGAAATGAGATTTTGTGCTTTTGGAATCCCAATGGTTTCCAGGCATGTTGAAGTCACACTGTCCCCAGGCCCCAGGTGTATTGCTGACTGCTGCACTTGGAATGGAACAACATCTTGCTTCTGAAATGAACATGACATTGCTTATTGTCCTTTCACTCTGGTTGTTACTCCACTGGAGAAACCCTATCCTGGGGTCTACAATTCTGATATTGAAATATGATTCTGTGTGCCAGAGAGGTCCCCCAAAGGGGCACGTAGGCAGGCAGCAATGGTCAAATACTGAAAACCAGGTCAGGCCAGTAAATTCCCCGTCATGTAGCCCCAGGAGACCTCAAGATGTGTAAACCCACAATAAACAAAGAGTCCCCAGCCCTGAGACACTGACTTGAGGGGATTAGCGTGTTTGCCCCAAGTTGAGCAAATATTCCATCAGGTGAGGAGCAGGAGTCACAACACAAGCTAACACAGCCAAAGACCCTGAGACTTTGGTAATACCTTGCAATCTCATCACACAAAGGAAATTGCCCTGGTGGAGCTTCATTAGCGCTCCAACACCCATTGTTCTCCCCAGGAAAGGATTAGTCCTCCAGGTACTTTTTCCCCTACAAATAGTCCCAGTTTTTGAGTAGTTCTTTGGATCACTCCCAGTCATCCCAGCAGACCGTTTCTCCGTCCGTTGAGTGATCCCCTCAGCCCTCTCTGTGCTGAGCCCCACTTCTCCGCTGCCTTCCCAGACCCAGGACTTCAGGACAAGGTGCAGTATTAACCCAACTACACATCTTCAATAACCCCCTGTCCAATTTCCTCTCTTTTGCTTCTTAATAGCTCTTGGGTGCATGTGTGTGTGGCTGCGTTGGTGTGTGAGACTTGAATTCAATAAAATCATTTATTGGACATTTTGGTTTGTTTTTTGGCTTGGCCTGAACCCGTAAAAACTGGGTAAAAAGACCCTGCTAGGTTACCCTGCCTCTCGCATTGCTATTGCTTATGCTCTGGCTAGTTTCCAGTCTCCATCATGTGGAGCACATGGAGGTGTCCTCCAAGGGACCCCAGAAATCAGGGTAACATAGCCTTAACTCTAGTCAGAGAGAGGAAAGATTTGAAAAACAGTTGGGGACTTTCACCTCTACCAAGGATCTCATCCACATCCTTGAATAAACAGGGCCTCAGTTACCTCCACTGGACTATATTCACTTGAACATTCAAGTCAGAATGAATCTGGGTGATTTTATCTACAAGGTACCAGGCAAATTATTCAACAGGGGCTTTTGAGTTGTCTAATTTATCTTATGGGCTTCGTTGAAAGACATCTTGCCACTCAGAACAGCTTTGCTGAATGACTTTTTTGCAGATGCAGTTGTGACTGGGAGGAAAAAAAATAAACCCAGATCCAATTGTTGATTCACTTCTGCTCAAATGTGACCCCAAACTGGCCAAAGCTGCCCATTAATGCAGCAGTGTCAGTCCCTCTGAGGGCTCTAACACCCTCCAATTCAAAAAAGAAAAAAAATCAATTGAAAATATATTTTGGCATGTATTTTTGTTCTCTTAGAAAGTTACAGTGTTATAGTGCAAAATGTGCCAATTAACCGATGCACAATAATTGCTTTCTAAAAATGTAAAAGCAGAGACCTTCCTGACAGTAAGAGCAGATAAAGAGTGGAATGTGCTGCCTGGGAGTGTGGTGGAGTCTCTTTCTTTGGAAAGAGACTGGATGGCCATCTGTCAGGAGTGCCTTGACTATGTATCTCTGCATGGGAGAATGCGGTGGGACTCACTGGCCCTTCTGGTCTCTTCCAGCATTATGAGAAAGGAAAAAGAGAACAGAGCATTCAATTCTGATACCTCACAGAATGAGAAAGGAACCTCCTTGACGGTGGGAATGATATGGATACCACTGATGCTAGGAACTGCAAGACAACAGGCCAGAAAAAGAGAAACTCTGGTTGAATATCATAGAATCATAGAAACGTAGAGTTGGAAGAGACCACGGGGCCATCCAGTCCAACCCCCTGCCATGCAGGAACACCCTCAAAGCACTCCCGACGGATGGCCATCTAGCCTCTGCTTAAAAACCTCCAAAGAAGGAGACTCCACCATACTCCATTGAGGCAGCCTATTCCACTGCCAGACAGCTCTGACCATCAGGAAGTTCTTCCTGAGGTTCAGGTGGAATCTCCTTTCTTGCAGCTTGAATCCATTGCTCCTTGTCCTGGTCTCTGGAGCAGCAGAAAACAAGCCCTCTCCTTCCTCTACATGGCATCCCTTCAAATATTTAAATATTTTGGAAAACACCCAGACACCCTAGTTGCCCTAGCAGTAAATTTTCCAAGGGTTGGATATTTTCTCCTACGCTTCATTTGAAAATAGAGTTAGCTGAGAAACAAAGCTGCAGCATTATGTATCCCTGGCAGCTGGCCACACCCCAGTGAAGCTCTTTTGTGTGCAATGTGGGCATCATAATCCTCTTTTACTGAATCTGCCAGAGAAAGAGAGATCCACTTTAATGAATTCTGACATTTTAAAGCCAATCAACTTGTCAAAGCGTGGGATTAATTAAAGCAGTGCTTCTCAGTCTTTGGTCTTCCAAATTGGAGGACCAGAAAAAGGCCAGAAAAGAGAAACACTGTTTGAATATTTTGGAAAACACCCGGACACTACAGCAATCTCCCAACAGACTTGTCACGTCTGGAGTAGCCCAGTAAGAGATCAATTTTTCTTCTCTGACAGGATAGTATAGGCAGGTTACTTTAAACAGGAAAACAGTCGACAATTTATCTAAACAAATTCTAAACCGATGGCACAAATCCAAGTCCAAAACCTCTATCAGACACAGCCACTTCTGGTTTACTCCTTATTCTCTAGTTTACTCCTCCGATGTTTTTGTCTTCAGTCATACTACAGGTGTCCCCCACATTTGATGACTCATTTTTCAATATTCTACTCAATATTTCATAGGCATGTTCAATTCTTTTGATGCTGGGCCTGATCTGTCATCAGTTCCTCTCCTCTTGCCCTCTTCCTATACAAAATATGAGGCAATTTGCATGGACTTAAGCAGCCAACTGGAAGACTTTGCAAGCAGCGCATTGTCCCAAGCAAGCCTCTGTAATTCCTTGATATTGCCTACAGGAAAAGACTGGGTTGTGCTTTTGACCAATTCCATTTTCTGACAGTTCTCTGGTCCCTAGCCTGTCAGATCTGTATTTATTATCATTATCATCCTCCTCCTCCTCCTCCTCCTCCTCTTCCTTTTCTTCTTCGTCTTCGTCTTCGTCTTCTTCATTTATATTCCACTTTTTTCCTCAGAAAGGCTCAAAGCAGCTTATAGTACTTTTAAAAAAGAAAACAGTTTAAAAACCATAATATACAAAAGTTAAAATACAAATTAAACAAGTAATAATTAAAAGAAAGTTAGAATACATAATAAAAACAACAAACAATTGATATCTTGCTATATTGATATATCCACGTTTTTCTTATACACTGTGTTTTGGGACAGCCTGCCAGATGCTTTATACGCGCAGCTGCTTCCATAAGAGTGCGTAGGAACAGACATACATGGAAATCTGACAACACCAAACATGCAGTTCAGATAGTCCCCTTTCTTTGTTCTTTTCACTTTTCCTCACAGTTAAGTGAGTGGCATGGGGGACTCAGATTTATCTCAACCTAGCCTTTTTTCTCCTTAAAGGAAATACTGCTTCAAAAAACTCAGAACATCACCAGGCTCTCTGTTTATGAATCAAATACTGGTTAAGTCAAATCAGTTCAAAGAATTTTTGCAAGAAAGGAAGAAAGGAATTTTTGCAAGAAAGGAAGAGCACAGCAGAACTGCTATATTCTATCCAACTTCTTTCCTTCGCAAAAAGTATAAACATTTGAACCTGTAAAATGATGTGGAGGAAAGAATGATAGTAAATGCCACTCGGTTGGCCTTTATGCACTATACTGTTATAGTGCTATTATTCCACTTTCAGCATCCTGTGGAATTCTGGGGTTTGCAGTTTACTGAGGCCAAAGAGCTCTCTGGATGAGAGTTCCAAATGTGCCTCCCTAAATTGCAAACCAGGATTCCATGGGAAGTTAAAAGTGGAGTAATAGCACCATAACAGTGTAGTGTGGAAAGCACAACAAGGTGTGAACTGCAATCAAAGCACTTCTCACACTCCAGGCATTTGTAGGGCTTCTCTCCTGCATGGATGATATGATGCCTCATCAGATCTGACTTGGAAACAAAATGTTTTCCACATTCCTGGCAACTGTATGGTTTCTGTCCTGTGTGGATCCTCTGGTGACTCAGAAGATTTGAATTCCAAGAAAAACATTTCCCACATTCCACACATTTGTATGGTTTCACTCTGGTCTGGAGGTTCTTATGATTTGCAAGGGATGAACTAAAAGAAAAACATTTCCCACACTCCTGGCATTTGTATGGTTTCTCTCCTGTGTGGACTTGCTGGTGACGCAGAAGGGATGAACTGCGAGGAAAACATTTCCCACACTCCTGGCACCTGTATGGTTTCTCTCCTGTGTGGATTCTCTGACGCAGCAAAAGGCTCGAGTTCTGGGAAAAACATTTCCCACACTCCTGGCATTTGTACGATCTCTCTCCTGTGTGGATATTCTGATGTCTCAGTAGATCTGAGTTTAACGTAAAATGTTTTCCACACTCCTGGCATCTGTGTAATTTCTTTCCCATGAGAACTCTCTGAGGATTCCCACATTGCGATGGGTAATCTAAATGTTTCACAGAGGTCTCCCATCTAAAGCATTTCTTTTCAGGGCGGACCTTCTTGTGAAGCATGAGGTCCTTCCTTTGGACAAAACACTTCCCACAGATGGGACATTTGTAGGTCTTCTCTCTGGTATAACTCTCCTCTTTTTTGTGGGCCTGCTCATGTCTGGCTAGATTCAATTTGTGGCTAAAACACTTCCCACGTTTGGCACATACATTTGTTTTCCTCTGGGTATCTGTTGGGAAAAAAGACAAGAGGAAAAAGATTGATGCTCAAGTGTTAGAGAAAAGGAATTTCAGGGACTGGGAAAGGGAACAGGGTTCTAAAAAATAAAGCAACCTTGAAGGGAAAAGAAAAGACACAGTGTTTCTGTTGTCTTCTTGCTGGTCTTTTGTGTAGCAGGTGAAGGGCTTTTTATTCTTTTCAGCACTTCTGTAGTTTTATTCTCTTCTGTTGAATTTATTGTGACTTTATTATGTGCTGTACATTGCCTTGCAGAGGTATTTTCACACACTGTTTTTGTCATGTTATGATGCAATGGCTGAAAAAGTATTCCTCTCCTTTTATTCATGTGAGGATTGGAACAGAGTCAATTCCAGCCCACATGACCTCAGATTCAATACCCTTGTTTCTGAAAGGCTCCAGATCTGTTGGCGAGCAGATCTGAACAAAAAGCATCCTGAAGGCCAAGGTGGTATCAAAAGAAATCCAGGAGGAATTACCAAGCAACACTGGGATATTAAAAGAAAATTCAAAACTATGAACAGTCTGTGGAGCACAATTCAGTCCATTATTATAGAATGAAAAGAATATGGTTAAACTGCGACTGTGGCTAGTGAAGGCTGTCTATCAGTACTCAGTCACCAGGTCAAAACAGCATTAGGCAGAGAAGAAACCAAGATGCATGCGGTAACTCTGATGGATTTGGAAAATTGAGATAGGAGAAATAATCCATGGGACAACTATAACCTTCATGAGCCGGTCTTGATGGAAGAGTGGCGAGAAGAATGCCATCGCTGAAACAAACCCACATCTGAAGTTTGCAAAAAGGCATGTGGGAGTGTGACAGAGTCTGGGGGAGTGGCCATCTTGGGTGTCAGAGATGCCCAGCAACGGATTGTCCAGCAACCAGAATAGCCACTCAAGGGAGAAACCCAGCCCATTAGTGTGAAGGAGGGGCTGGAGGCCTGAGAGGGAAATACATATATAGCGGGCACACTGAATTGGTTTTGGTCAGACTTCAGGGAGGAAGGGCTAAGAGTCAGTCATTCAGCCAGAGAGGTTCTCAGTCAACCAACGTGGGGTTGAGTGAGAGGGTGTGTTTTCTTTGAGAAATCCTAGAGAGAGACGCAGAAAAGAGATCAACTCACTATTGAATCTGGTCAGCAAGCGTGACCCAGATTTGGGAACTGAGCCTTTGGCAAAAGGGTAGCCAGAGGGCTGCATGCGAGAGAGACCTTTGAGTTTATGCTAATATAAAGATATAAGAAACTGTCTAAAGCATTCTGAAGATTGGTTTGCGCTTTGATATATATATGAAAACTAATCCTTTATTCTAGTTGTTCTTTTAATAAAGGTTATAGTATATTTTTTTATAAATTTTGACTCAGCTGAATAATTTTCAGTGGGTATAACCAAACAAAACCACACTACCCTAGATCGCTAAAGGAGTTCTAAATAACGATTGAATAGCTTTACCCTTTTTACATAAAGGTGGTGTTTTAAAGGGGAAGGCAGAGCTGAGTGAGGTGACAGGGTGCTTTAGGAGACTGGGGGAAGCTGCCATGCTAGTCTGTGAGGCGAAAAAGCAGGCCTTGCCACAGGGAGACACAGCATACCTTCAGAAAATGCCTCTCTGGTCATACCAGAACAGAATGGAGCTTTCTGGCCTTGCAACAGAATGCTAGGCAGGCCAGCAAGACAATAATAATAAATAATAATAAAATTTATTTCTATCCTGCCTCTCCCCATGGATCGAGACAGCGAACAACAATAATACACTAATTACATTAAACATATTAAAAAACATACCCAATCCTCCCCACCCACCAACCCACCTAAAACCAACCCCCTAAAACACACAACAACTAACAATTAACAACAATCAACTGACTATTAAAAGAACAGCAAGGCAGTTGGTGGGAGGCGGTGGAACACTAGTCTGGGAAGGCCTGTCGGAAGAGAGCAGTCTTGACGGCTTTTTTAAAGCCATCAAGACTGTTAATATGCCGGGTCTCCTCCGGCAGGCCATTCCATAGCTTGGGAGCGATAGAAGAGAAGGTCCTCTGGGTAACCGCAGCCAACCTAGTTCTGACTGGCTGCAGTAAATTCCTCCCAGAGGACCTTAGTGTGCGGGGCGGATTATATGGGAGAAGGCGATCCCGCAGGTAGGCTGGCCCCAAGCCATGAAGGGCTTTAAAGGTAAAAACCAACACCTTGTACTGTGCCTGGAAACTAATAGGCTGCCAATGTAAAGACTTCAGAATTGGTGTTATGTGGTCAGTTTTAGGTCAACCAGTGACCAACCTGGCTGCCATATTCTGAACTAATTGAAGTTTCCGGACTAAGCACATGGGTAGCCCTATGTAGAGCACATTGCAGAAGTCAAGCCGTGAAGTTATCAGCGCATGCACCACTGTTTTTAGGTGTTCCAGCTCCAGGAAGGGGCGCAGCTGGTGTATCAGCCGAAGCTGATAGCAGGCACTCCTGGCTGCCGCATTGAGCTGTCATCTGAAATGGTGAGTCGAGGAGCACCCCCAAGCTGCGGACACAGTCTTTCAGGGGAAGTGTGACCCCGTCTAGGACTGGTTGACAGACCTCCTTACCTGGGCTGGGGCCCTTAACAGCAAGTACTTCCGTCTTATCTGGATTCAGCTTCAGTCTGCTTTTCCTCATCCAGTCCATTACTGCTTCAAGACATTTGACAACAGTGCTCATTGCCCTGGGAACATGATTCTTACAAGGAAGTGTGGCAGTGTGAACATCATGTAGCGGAGATGCTTTTCCTCAGCAGAGAGTGGGAAACTGGTCAGGACTGAGGACAAGATGGATGAAGCTAAATACAGGGCAATGGTAGAGGATACCCTATTTCTGTCTACAAGGCATCTGAGACTATAGAATCACAGAAATTCAGAGTTGGAAGAGACCACACAGGCCATCCAGTCCAACCCCCTGCCATGCAGGAACACCCTCAAATCAATCCCGACAGATGGCCATCAAGCCTCTGCTTAAAAACCTCCAAGGAAGGAGACTCCACTACACTCCGAGGCAGCAGATTCCACTGCCGGACAGCCCTGACTGTCAGAAAGTTCTTCCTGAGGTTCAGGTGGAATCTCCTTTCCTGCAGCTTGAATCCATTGCTCCTTGTCCTGGTCTCTGGAGCAGCAGAAAACAAGTCCCCTCCTTCCTCTACGTGGCATCCCTTCAAATATTTAAACATGGCTATCATGTCCCCTCTTAACCTCCTCTTCTGCAGACTAAACATACCCAGCTCTCTAAGTCTATCCTCATAGGGCATGGCTTCCAGGCCCCTCACCATTTTGGTCGCCCTCCTCTGGACTTGCTCCAGCTTGTCAATATCCTTCTTGAATTGGGGTGCCCAGAACTGGACACAGTATTCAAGATGGGGTCTAACCAAAGCAGAGTAGAGTGGTACCAGTACCTCCCTCGATCTAGACACCATACTCCTATTGATGCAGCCGAGAATTGCATTGGCTTTCTTGGCTGCCGCATCACACTGCTGACTCATGTTCAGCTTGTGGTCTATGAAGACTCCTAGATCCCTTTCACACGTACTGCTATCCAGCCACGTGTCCCCCATCCTATATTTGTGGATTCCATTATTTCTGCCTAAGTGTAGGACCTTACATTTCTCTCTGTTGAATTTCATTTTGTTCGCCCTGGCCCAGCTCTCCAATCTATCCAGGTCATTTTGAATTTTGATCCTGTCCTCTGGCGTATTAGCAACCCCTCCCAATTTGGTGTCACCTGCAAATTTGATGAGCATGCCCTCTATTCCTTCATCCAAGTCATTGATTAAAATATTGAACAGCACTGGGCCTAGGACAGAACCCTGTGGCACCCCACTAGTCACTTCTCTCCAGGACGAAAAGCAGCCATTCGTGATCACCCTTTGGGTTCGGTCGGTCAACCAATTACAAATCCAACTAACAGTAGCCCTGTCCAGCCCACATTTTACTAGCTTCTTTGCAAGAATGTCATGGGGAACTTTGTCGAAGGCCTTACTGAAATCGAGATATGCTACATCCACAGCACTCCCTTCGTCTATCAAGCTAGTAACTCTATCATAAAAAGAGATAAGATTAGTCTGGCATGACTTATTTTTGAGAAATCCATGTTGACTTCTCGTGATTACCGCGTTGCTTTCTAAATGATTAGAAACTGACTGCTTAATGATCTGCTCCAGGATCTTTCCGGGTACTGATGTCAGGCTGACTGGGCGATAATTTTGAAGAACTTCATCTTCTAGCAGGTCAGTGACTCTAAGCACACAGTCAAGTTAAATGGGAATGACTTAAAAACAGAGAATGGCCCAATCAATGCCTAGACTTCTGTCTAACTTAATCTTTAGCAAGATTTTAATGTTGCCGCTCACCAGGCATTTCTGTCCTGCCTAACAGAACAGGAGCGATTATACCAGGAAGAATGGATCAAAATTACAGGATCCAGATGCGCAGAGGTGATAGAAACTTGCTCAAGATGATTCACAGTTGTGATTGCCAGCAGAGGTGTTTCTACAAAGTACTGACTCAGGAGTACAATAATAAAAAATTGCACCTGTGCACTGTTCGGTGCTTTGTGTACAACAAGTGGTAGGAATACCACATCCCAAGTTGTAACAGAACGAAATATGGGAAAGTAAAAGTGAGTGTGTGAGGTGAATATTCCTCCAAAGTACCATATTTTCACATTGTTTTGCTATTTGTGTTTTCAAATCTAAGGTACACCCTGCCCAGAGAACCTTGGTTATCCAGAGATGATGGTGATCTAAGAGGGCAATAAACAGTTCATCAGTATCAGTCATTTTCTTTTTAAGGAAAAGTGGGTTTTCTTTCCGTCACCACCAAACAAAACTGACCATGCAATGGTAGGTAGTGACGGGTGCAATCAGGGCATGCCAAAGTAGCCCCAGACATCTGAAGGCTGAGCAGCCCTGCTGTCAAATGAACACCTAAACCTTAAGATAGAGGAGTGAGTGAAAAGATTCTTGTAGGACAACTGCCAGGAAAGTTGGGTGGGGGGCTTTGCTGTGCCCAGAGAGCTTACCCAATGAGTCGCTTGATCTGGTATCTAAGATTTCTTCAGCTTCATCCAAGTTCTGTGCATCTGGCAGCCACAGCTTTTCCCTCTGCTCCACTTGAGAAGTTGGCTCAGGTTTTGGCACTGGAGGTCAGTGTGGGAAAACAAGAAAACAATGGGGAGCAAAGTCCAGCCAGGAGGAGACAAGCAAGCACTTTACACAATGGAGTTAATTTACCAGAGCATCAAGCGAAAGCCATAGTCAGAGTTCCAAAAGCCAAGGGTCAAGAGATCAATTCAAGATAGCAGGAACCAGGTGCTGGGAGCAAGGAACAGGCAAGAGGAGGGCTTGAAAGAAGTTTGCCACAAGCAAAGGAAAGCTTCCAGGCAGGCAGTTATATAGCCCAAGACGCAGGTGTGGCTAGTCACTGCTTCCTGAATGTAATCAAGGAAGCTTCCCTTTGCTCAGCTCTCTTGAGTCTCGGCCTTGTTTGTGGGCTGATTGGCACAGGCTCCAAACCATCTTCAGAATTGGATCCCTGTTGCCCTAAAGGAGCCGGCAGAGGAACGTCCAAGCCCGCTTAGTTCATGGCAGCAGGGGGGCTCTTGAGCTGCAGGACTCACCTCCAGCCAAAGCCACAGGGACCAACAGCTGCTGCTTGTCATCAGCAGCTCTGGAAGGGGTTTCAGTTATCACAGGTATAACCTCTTCAAAAAATATAGAAGAGCAGAAAAAGGTTGGACAGTGGTATTGTATATCAAAGGCAAATTCACTTGTATGGAAATCCAGGAACTGAATTCACACACACAAATGTAACAGTGCTAATACACTATTTATTAGGAGTATGATGCATACTACAGGACTTCAGTGAGTGAACTGAAGGCAATTAGCAAAATCCAAACATTAGAAGCAAATAGTTTCCCATTCCGCCCACAAGAGACCTTGAAGCTCTGGTTTCAGCTTGGCAGCGCTTATCACTACATTCCTAGCTTTGTTTACCTAATGGTCTCTGGTTCCCATACCTTGTTACAAGCAAGCAGTTAATTAGCTCCTACTACATGTCCCATAACTGAAATATGGAGGGCCACCTGACAAGGGTAGTCGGAGTGGAGCTGCAGAGAACATTTGGGTAAAAATAAATGGAGAAAGAAATAAAAGCAACATTGTGGTACGAGTTTACTATAGGTTGCCTCACCAAGAAAAGATAGTGGACGATGCTTTTCTGAAACAAATATCAGAAATCTCCAAGATGCAAGAATTAGTAGTTATGGAGGACTGCAGTTATCCTGATACCTGCTGGAGAGATTAACTTTGTTAACAGATAAACAAAGGGTCTACAACAAATTTCTGACATGCCATGCAGACAATTTCCTCTTTCAAAAGGTGGGAGGAGGAAGAGGCAATCCCACTTGATTCTAACCAACAAGGGGAGGTGGTCACTGGAATAACAACTGTTGGCACCTTAGGAGGAAGTGACCATGTGTGACAGATTTCCTTCTCAGTCTAGCTCTGCAGTTCCTAACTGTCAAGAATGGCTACTTTGTGCTACTCAAGAAAACACAGATATAATTTTGATGTTGTTTATTGGAAACACAATAGGCTAGTAAAACAAATGTTGATGGCGTTAGTATTTGGCTTCAGACACTTTGTTATATAGTAAAGCACAATAATCCATCAGCATCTATTCCTGATGCCCATTGGCGGTTCTTTCAGGTTTATACCCCCTTTCCTAACTGCCAAATTCTTTTTTCTATTGTTGAAACAACTCCTGTCTACAGTCACTTTGATCTTCAGAATTTCTTCTTTGGTCTTTAATATTTTAATTTTAACTCCCACCATTGTACCCTCCAGCCCAGTGGTTCTCAACCTTTCTAATGCCGCGACCCTTTAATACAGTTCCTCATGTTGTGGTGACCCCCAACCATAAAATTATTTTCGTTGCTACTTCATAACTGTAATTGTGCTACTGTTATGAATCACAATGTAAATATCTGATATGCAGGATGCATTTTCATTGTTACAAATGGAACATAATTAAAGCATAGTGATTAATCACAAAAAACAATATGTAATTATATATTGTGAAATATTATTGTGAAATATTTATTTCTAATTACATCTCGGTAGACTACACAAGCTTCTTGTGTGTATCTTCAAGTTGTTCCTGACCTATGTTGACCCTAAGGTGGGCCTACCACTGGGTAGGAGGGTAGGTGGGCGGGCAAATGAGAAGAGGGCAAGTAACTGCAACGCAAAATTCAAGCAAGAAGTTTCCAAAAGTAGGCTGGAAAGAGAGAGAGAAGACTGCCCATCTCCTAGGAAAAGGAGGTCTCCCCCTTGTTCTAAAATAAACTCCTCTTACAGGCCCGGCCAGGAATCCCTGGGATAGCACGACGAGCTCCCCGCCTCTGCCAAAGGGGCTGAGACCCGTGCCGGGCTGCCGCCCAGCCTGCCCACCCGCCAAACCCTGGAGCGCCGGGCTGCCTGGAAGCTGCTCCAATCTGCAGCTCTCTTTCCCGACAGATGGACGCTCCCACCCTCCGCCCCGCGCAAGGCCTCCGTCAAAACACCTTCCCCCCTGCAACTCGCTGACCCTGCCCCCCTCCCCACCCAATGGGTGACCCTGCCCCCCTCCCCACCCGATAGGGGTGTTTTTGCAGCTCTCTGCCCCCCCTTCCGTGTCAGTGACACCAGTGACAAAATGGCAGCCCTGGAAGCTGGCAGTCGTGCTTGGCGCGCATGCAGGGGTGGGGGCGAGGGAGGGGGCGAGCCCGGCAAGAGGCGGCGTCGACCAGGCTCTCCCCTCTCCCCACAAAGTGCAATCCCTCCTTCCGTTGCGGGGTGCCCGGAGCTTCCCTGCTCGCCCACAGCCCCGTTCCCACTGCAGGGCCTCGCTCCAGGCGCGGGCTCAGCTGCCCTCCTTTCCTACCCAGCGCTTGCTTGCTTGCCTTGGCAGCTCCACGGGGGGAGGAAAGATGGCACCATGTCCTACTTCAGAGCCCGCCCGCCCGCTTGCCCGCCCGTGCTCGGCTGCCGCGCCGAGGAGCAAGAGGAGGAGGTGGCCCAAGCGAGAAAGGCCACTGGCGGGGCAGTGGTGGCGGCGAGGAGGAGGGGGTGGCACTCCTCCAACGGCGCAACCCCCCCGCCCGGAGCAACAGCCGCCTCCTCTCCCCTCCTCCCAGCGCGGGGTCTCAGAAACAGCCCTGCCATTGGCTGTGAGGCCACCAAATAACAGCGGGGGCTGGCTTTTGGCGGGAGGATCAGTGACCTTGTTTCAAAAGGGGGCAAGGTGGGATAGAGGAGCAGCGACCCTTGTGAAAGGGTCATTCGACCCCCAAAGGGGTTGTGATCCACAGGTTGAGAACCACTGCTCCAGCCTAATCCTCGTAAATCACCTTCTGATTTCTGCCATGTAAATACAACAACCAAATGCTGTTTACTAAGCTGGCCAATTGCTATTTATTGCCCCAGCCAATAAACAATACTGACAATTTGGTCTCTCAGACTCCGGTCTCTACTAATTCTCAATTATATTCCCACTGTTCCTGTTGCACTCAGCATTTCTACATACCTACATACGCCTCCCCCATTCCATAGATCATTACATGTCTAGGAGAAATAACATGACACTAACCTGATGAGCCTGTCTCCATCACCTTGCCCTCTGGTTCCCCTTTCAAATCCCTCCTGGAGTCCTAGGCCTGCAGGTGATCTCACTGTGAAATAGTGTGTGTGTTAGCTTTGTGTTCTCTTTGGTGACTGCGACCCACCCTTGGTACAGGGTTAATAATGCTGCCCAGAGTCAGTTGCACACACTAACAAATAGGTTAACTTTGGCCATTTCTGCACTACACTGTTATAGTGCTATTATTCCACTTTCAGCATCCTATGGAAGCCTGGGGATTGCAATTTAGGGAGGGGCCTTTAGGATTCTCAGCCAGATTGCTCGTTCAGGAAACTACAAACCCCAGAATCCCACAGGATGTTGGAAGGGGAATAATAGCACTATAATAGTCAGTGGCGGACCTTGGAGTGTGTGGAGGGGTGGCAAGAGGGGGCATGGCCGCAGTGTGTGTGGGCGTGGCCACGGCACACAGGGGCGTGGCTACAAACCAGGACGCCCCAAAAACATTGCCGCCTGGGGCAAAGTGCCTTCACTGCCTCCCTCCCTAAGCGACTGATAACAGTGTAGTGTGGAAATGGCCTCTGTCTCAGCTGTCTGTCTTCTTTTTAAAATTCCTCTTCCCACTCAGTAGCGCCTCCTCCTCACAGAGTTCTCTGTGCCGGGGCTGGCTGTTCTTGGTTAATCACTCCACACCCTGGTATCCAGGTGTTCTTAGGTAATATTTTATCAGGTGCTTGTCCTCTTCACTGAGTTACAGCATCACACCATGTAATGCTAGAATTCAAAAAAGGTAAAGCCAAGGATTTCAGAAAATCTGAGTTTAGCAAGCCCAGGGAAATACCTGGTAGAATACCTGATATTCTATTCTACCTTGGTATTCGGGAATGGAACCAATTGCCTAGAAAGCTTGTAGAGTCTCCTCTGGACATCTTCAAAAAAGATGTTGGAGCCCTGATGGCGCAATGGTTAAATGCCAAAATGCCAGTACTGCAGCCACAAGGTTGTGAGTTCGATCCTGCCAGGCTCCAGGTTGACTAAGCCTTCCATCCTTCCGCAGGTTGGTAAAATGAGTACCTAGCTTGTTAGGGGCAATTAGCTAACACATTGTAAAGCACTTATACAGCACTTTGCTGATAAGCGGTATAGAAATACACATGTTATTGCTGGACAGTTTCCTGCTCTAGATGGAGATTCTGCACTTAGCAGGGGGTTGAACTTGTCAGGGTTGGCAGGATTTGGCTCCTCTGAGCATGAGCAGAGTGCTATCTGTGAAACAAGGCTTTGCTGCAGCAGAGAATCCCAGTGAAGCAGAAAAAAATTCCAGAGGCTCATTAGTTAGGCTTAGTATTGATTTATTGCCGCTCTCTAAGATAAGACTTAGCAAAAACATGCTAGCTTGCCAGCAATTAGACAAAGAGGAAAAACAGAAGATAATGGAGAAAAACCGGGCAGCATCTCCCCTTACAATCAGTATACTGCCAATAGCATGGCAGCCCCAGCTAGGGTGTCTAACTGGCAGCTGGTCAAGGCAAACACCAGCCTTTTAATGCTACCTTGTCACCCTGAAAAAGTGGGGTGACCCAATCAGTGCTCTGGCGTGTGGCCTTCTCTCATACACAAGACATAGCCATAACAATCCTGCTGGCCTTGCACCTGGCTGTCTGGCCACACTGCTTCTTCTCTCTGCCATCCACTCATAGGAAAACTTTACCTGCCTGGCAACAACCTTGACAAAACTCAATGGACCATGCAGCCCTTCCAACGCTATCTAGGATTCTGCACTACATTGTTTATAGTGCTATTATTCCACTTTCAACATCCTATGGAATCCTGGGGTTTGTAGTTTAGGGAGAGGCATTTCAAATTCTCAGCCAGAGAGCTCTTTGGCCTCAGGAAACTACAAATCCCAGAATTCCACAGGAGGCTGAATGTAGAATAGCAGCACTAGAGCAGTGTAGTGTGAAAATGGCCTGTGATTATATTCTTATAGCTGTGGAGGAAGAGATGAGTCATGCTGGCATAACTGGTTTTATCTGCTTTTGCACTGCCACTGGTTTCATTTGGGGGGTGGTGTCTTCCAGCCCAGCCTCCCCATACATCTACTACTGGGGAATTGGCTCACTGACTAGAAATAGTCTGGGTAAAGTTAATTTGGGGGTCCAGTTCTGCCCATGGCTGTGAAGAGATGCTGGGCTCCACCAGTGAAAGGGCTGGGCTGTTTTTCCACTGTACATCATCTGTAGAGCCATTGTGGCACAGTGGTGTGAGCATTAGACTACAGTCCTGGAAACCAGGGCTCGATTTCTGCTGGGCCATGGAAACCCACTGGGTGACCTTGGGTGAGTCACACTCTCTCAGCCCCAAAAAACCTTGTGATAGGATTGCCATGAGTCAGATACGACTTGAAGGCATGCAACATCATTTACCACCAGTAAAACTTCTCTTACAGTGGTAACATGTGTCAGTGTTTGGCACCAAAGAACTCTTAGGGAGACCTGGGCCATTTCCTCACGAGTCTGTTATAGCGCGATGATTCCACTTTCAAGCTCCTATGGAATCCTGGGGTTTGAAGTTGAGGGAGGGGCCAGCCGGCCCCTCAACTGCAAACCCCAAGATTCCATAGGTTGTTGCAAATGGAATAATAGCGCTATAACAGACTCGTGTGGAAATGGCCCTGGAATTACCCCCAGTAGGGGCATAGAAGATAGACTATCCTTCTGGGTCATCCCTGGGATGGGGCTTAGAGGCCCTGTTTTGCAGCAGCTCCAAGTCCTTCTTGGGGAGGCAGCTCAGAAGGTGGCGCTGGAGGATTCCTGTTCGATTCCTTGGCCCTTCACATTGAAGCTGTAAACGTTTCAGGGCAGTATGTAAATTAGAAATTCCAACATACAGGCATGTGCCCAGACCCCAGGGAATATGCCCATGGTTCTCCAATCATATAGAATCATAGAGTTGGAAGAGACCACAATGGCCATTGAGTCCAGCCCCCTGCCATGCAGGAACAAACACTCAAAGCATCCCCAGCAAATGGCCATTCAGCCTCTGCTTAAAAACCTCCAAAAAAGAGGACTCCACTACACTCTGAGGCGGCATATTCCACTGTTGAAGGCTCTGACTGTCAAGACGTTCTTCTCAATGTTTAGGTGAAATTTCTTTTCTTGAAGTTTGAATCCATAGTTCCATGTCCTAGTTTCTGGAGCAGCAGAAAACAAGCTTGCTCCATCTTCAACTTGACATCTCTTCAAATATTTAAACATGGCTGGCATATCTCCTCTTAACCTTCTTTTTGTCAGGCTAAACATACCTAGCTCCCTAAGCCTCTCCTCATAGGGCATAGTTTCCAGACCCTTCACCATTTTGGAGCGACCCTAAGGTCCCAGTCCACCCAGTTGAGACGCGGTCCATGACACGCAGGACCGTCCTCACAGGAGAGGGCAGTTCCGAGAGAGCAGAAACCCAGGAGACACAGGTCACCGAGACTAGAGTCCTCTGGCGTGCCACTGAGGCAAAGGCCATCGCGGACTAATTGGGTCCCGTAACTCTGTCCACCGGGATCATGTGGTTGAATGCAGTCATCCACTCGCATCCCACGGCTAATGGCCAGGACCTGACCCAGTTGGCCCGTCTTTGCATGTCCCCATCTAAGCTTCCTACTCTGGAGTCAGCCGTGGCGGCTCGAGGCCTGCTTAGGCTCGAGGCCCACGACTGGATGAGAGAGGTGGTGAAGATCCTTTGGCCCGGTCAGAGTGCTAGTGCGCTCTACGTCATGGAGCAACAGGGTCCTCGAGAGAACCCTGAGGCTTACGTGGCGCGGAAGCAGCTGCTGGCCATTCTGTCTGAGAAGGTCCCCCTGCCTGCCCGTGGGTACCACTTCGACACCGTGGAGTTCAAGACTCTATTGTATGGAGGCTTGAATCACGAGACAAAGATGGCCCTTGGTCTTGTGGATCTGGCCATGACATCGTGGGAGGAATTTGGGAACAACCTCCGTAGGGTCACTGACCTGTTACGCGAGGCTGGCTCTCTGAGACCCCCCATCAAGGTCCAGAGAAGAGACACAGGGAACTGGGAACCTATAGCCAAGGTAACTTACTCGAACTATGGGCCCCATTCCCAGCACCGAAAGTCCGAGCCAAATTCCATTCCGAGAAGGAATTGGAACTCGTGCCCAGCTCCCAGACAGGACAGGCAGTGGCAGGGAAGAGACCCCCTCAGCCAGGTAGGCAAGGCAGGGAATCCCCCACAGCAGCCCACTGCCCCCAAATAACCCTCTGAACTTGGTCCTCCCAAGGAGACATCTGGTGGGTATGATCCCACGGCCCAGAAGTACTCCTCAGATAGAGCCAGGATTTGGGGCATGTTACGGAAGGTCAGGCTAGACCCACACCAGTTTGACAAGTGACCTACGTCGGAGCTGTTAAAGGCTCTGGAGAAACAGCTTGCGGCAGGCGGCAAACAGCCAGTCCAGGCCGTGACGAATGGCCCACCCTCAGCTGGATACTACCCGACCGTGGACTTACAGGAATAGGGATGCCCTCGGTCCAGGAAGCTTTCCCGCAATGTTGTGGCCAAATTACGGCCAAACAGGAAAGGAAAACTCCGGGTGAAGGCAGGCACCGAGACCGAGGGGGGAAAACTCCCACTCCCGTTAGTGGATTCTGGTGCCGCGCTGCAGGCGCTGTGCCCCAAAGTGGTCACCCATGAGGGACATACGCCCGAACATGTCCAGCCTGCTGGATATGATGGGGGGGTCACCTCACCTTAGTTTGGAAGAGCATTCCGAGGCCCATAGCAGTGTTCAGTTGCCAACTCTGGACATGCGAGAACCGTGGCAAGAGCGATGGCCT
>CAOLHI010006646.1:0-28307 GCA_948474755.1 Ctenosaura bakeri
AGAGCTTCCAGTAACATTTCAACAGCTTTATTTATTTATTGTGTTTACACTCTGGATCTGAGGGGACTGCTATTTGCCTAAATGGCAGAAAATATTTTTTAATTCAATTTGTCTCTGCACTCCTTATGGCATTTTAAAAATGTAAAATAAACAAGAGCAAAATCAACCCATCATGCAGGAGTTTTAAAGCAATCCTTATCTAGTCCACTGGGTCTTAGCAGATCTCATGCCATCTCTGTTTTGTTGGATGACTGGTTGTAAGCACGCAATGTGTATAAATATCTAGAAGATACAGTATTGTGTTAACTCTTTAATGTATAGGAAAGAATTGATATTGAGGCATTCTGCAAATTATAGGAAAACATTTCAGTACCCCTATTCCTCCTGAACATGGGTTCTGAAACTTGTCCTACACAATTGCCATAGACTCCTTTTTTTTTTTAATGCACACTTATGCTTCTATGTGGGCAGTTACTATACAGAATAAAAATATTTTTCAAGATGGTTTCCATAGAATGGTGCATTTCCTTGAAGGTCTATCAGTGATTCTTTGATCAGAAAAGCTTAATGGGCAACAATTACTAGCAATCTTCTTTTAGCTCATTCTAAGGTGAGGTGGAAAACCTGTGAGCCTCAAGAAGATATTAGACTCCAACGCCAGGAAAATTAAAGGACAGTAATGTTTGGAGTTGTAGTCCAACAGTGTCAGAGGATTTTCGCACTCTAGAGGGGTACCATTTCCATCCCCTGTACTGTTAATTCTTTAACACTGATAGCTAGCCAGCTTCCAGTCCAATTCTGTACATTACCATTCAAAAGTATGTCACTTTGAATTCACCATGGCTTATTCTCAAAGTAGCAGTATAGGACTGCAGTTTTGGTGTTCATGGGTCAACCAACCTAGTTTCTCTCACCTCCTAGCTTAAACTATGAAGTCTATGAAGATGAAAAGGGAAAATAGGGGACCACCATGCATACTATCTTTTTCACCTTAAGAAGACTGGGATATAAATTATGATTAATAATTATGAGTGTATTAATTTTAATAAAATGAATTGGTCTTGGGCTATAGGTTTCTAAGTAGTAGGCTACTCTTATTATCTTTCTATTTTTCCCACCACTTACAAAACTTACCCCTTGTAGAGGGAATGCAGCTTGCCCCTGCCCCACATGTTCTCACCTCAGACTCATTTTCTCCATCAAAATGCACAACCACCGTTCCCTATTCCCTCTCTGTTAGTCTAATGTAGCAAAGAGATGAGGGCAAGAGAGGCAGCAAGAGAGAATAGTGGAGTGGGAAGCACCTTAAGACACCTGTGATGTGTGTGAGGCAAAAAAGGACCTCCAACCTAGGACCTGTCCCTCCTTGTGATGCCTACCAAGGGCCTCTAGCATCCCCTCTTTTTAAAAATTTAAAATATTTTTTAAAAAAAGAAAGAAGCTTGAGTGCCTGCATGATGGCTTTGTGTAGAAAAGAGAGGAATGTATGTCCACTGCTGGAGGTATGAGGTGAATGGTTTCATGGATATTAATATTAATATTAATAGTTGGGGGGTAGTGGCATGTGCATATGTGTGAGAGAGATAAAGAGCTTAGTAATGTTCCAGTGAGGGAAGAATGTGTGAGCTTGGAGTTGAGGGAAGGATCTTGTCTATTTCATGTAGTCTGCTTGGCTCTTGTCCATGGTTTGGTCTGTATCTTCCTGTTTGGGGAAATAAATGTGGGAGAATAAATTTATTTTAAATGTGAATGAGAAGATTGGCTTGTCTTTCTGTGCATTTGGTGGCCTGTTGGAGTGAAAACCATGATTTCAGAGAAATGGGGTTGTGCCCCTGGGAATCAGGCCTCAGTTATGCTATTCAGGTTCTTGAGGAAGTTATCGTTTAACCTTGAGGAGGTTATCATTTAACCTTGTCAGTTTGCCCTTTGGGGAAACTGGCGGTCTACACTCAGCATGGCAGCCATTTTGTGAATGGGCAACCCCCCCTTCAGCCATTTTGTCATAGCATCGTTGACAACTTTAAATTGCAAAAGTGCTCACTGGTACATAAAGGTTGGGAAACATACCCTACAGTCTTCAGTAACAGAGGGGTGTCTATAGGGATCCATTAAAGGAAGTGTAGGTGACAAGGTCGGTCAAGATGTTAGGACAAATGCTGAAACAGAAAGGAGGAAACATGGAAGAAGAGAGTATCAGATTATGGATTCTAACACAAATAGTTTTCCACTAGTGATGAAAAATCTATAGAGAAGCTTACATGACATGAAGAAAATATCAGGGCACACATTTATTTTAACTATTTTGCTAACTTCCAGTCTGATCCAAAGTGTATTTATATATAAATAAGTCCCAGTTTGTTCAAAAGATTTTTCCTTTTAGTAGATACGTTAATAAAAGTTAGCACATTTATGCATCAGTCAGGTAAAAGCTGCACTTACATCATAGCCTATTCATGTTTCTTAGCTGGATTTTGCAGAGCAAGACACACCCTAATAAGAAAGATTAGGTAAATGACCATATTATTTATCGCCCTCAGTGTAATTGCCTTTGTTTAGTCCACCCCTCCTTTGTATGGCTACATGTTTTCTAACTGAAATTATTAATTTGTGTGTCAAACAATAAGATCCCACAGTCACAGATAGACACTACTGCTTGATAAGAGTGGAAATAGTATTTCTCCTCTCTTTTCTCCTTCATCTTTACTTTCTCAAATTGGCAGAAAAGAAAAGAAAAAACACAAAGAGAAAAAGGTAGCTTTGCTGTGAAGCGTCTGTGAACTATGCTAGGTCTTATTAATTATGTATAATCACACTATTCAACAAACTATCCCTTGCGAAAGATGTGCCTTCTTCCCTAGGCATGAAATCTTCTCACAGTATCTATAGTATTTGGTTTCTGAACACTGAAGCATGAATATATGCTATCATTCCTTTTCTTTCAAGGTTTTCACTGCTTTTTTCATTAGAGAAAACTCACATTGGGAAGCAGACTTTCCCAACTGAGTGCCATCCTACTGTGTCGGATGATCATGCTGTTTGGGGATGATGGGTGTTACATTCCAATACATCTAGAGCAGTGGTTCTCAACCTGTGGGTCGGGACCCCTTTGGGGGTCGAATGACCCTTTCACAGGGGTCGTCTAAGACCCTGGAAAATACATATTTCCTATGGTCTTAGGCTCCAATTCCTCCTCGGTGGTGGTGCGCAAGTGTGAGCCATACGTTCACGTCCTCCTGCCCCCTGTTCAGAAGGGACTGATATCGCTCCCCTTCTCCACTACTGGGAGAACCTCCCGTCTGACGGGTCGGCTTGGGGGGGGCGGCGGCAGCACGGGGGGCAGGCCCGCTCCTTGCCACGGCCTCTGCCCCACTTGCCACGAAGGGGGGCGCTGTGGAAGGGCCGGGGGGCCACAAGGCGGTGCTTTTCTGGGGGGGTGAGCTGTGCCCAGTGCAAAAGACAAAGGCGCTGGGATTCCTCCCCCCACACGGCCAGGGTCGACACTCTGGAAACTTTTCCCACACTGCCCCCCCCAGCGGAAACGAGAGCGAAGCAGAAGCAGAGCCCGGGGGGGTTCTCGGAGTTTTTTTCCGGGGGAGACACGCGGCTCTTCTTTCCCTCCCTGCCTGCACCCCCGTTTCTGGCTGACGAGGTGGCCTTTGCCAGGGGGGAGGCATTGTAAATAATAAATAAATAATTTTATGGTTGGGGGTCACCACAACATGAGGAACTGTATTAAAGGGTCGCAGCATTAGGAAGGTTGAGAACCACTGATCTAGAGGGTTCCATGTTGGGGGAGCCATAATTTCAAGGCTGGGCATCTTCCATGCTGAGAAAAAAGATCCCTGCTGTGGTAGTATTGCATCAATAACTTCCAAGATGCAGTAAACCAAGACCATTTCCACACTAGACTGTTACAGTGCTATTATTTCACTTTCAACAGACTAGTGTGGAAATAGTTCAAGTGTGCAACATTTCTGAACTGTTTACATAATTTAGAGGTCATTATTGGAAGAAAATAAATATAACATGGCTGATGCTAGCACCACTTCACCTCCTATTGAGAGGCCAATGTTAGAATGAGATAGCAATCCAGCACAGCCCTCTTAAAGTGATAATGTCCTCAGATGTAATATTTTCAGAGTTCCCTTCAGATGTCACTCAGTGCATAATTAACTCTTTTAACTGCATATCACATCCTTTAATACTAAACTCAGCTGATGAGGCCCAACAGGGCTGTGGACATAAAGAAGAATACTGAGAATCAAGTGAAAATTGTTAGCTTAGAGGCACCTCAAGGTTTGAAGAAGTACAAAGATATTTAGAAAAAAAAATTAAAAGAGCAACCCTCTTACGCCCACTGTATTGTAGCTATAGAATGTTGACTCTCAGTTGGCAAAAATGAATGGAAATGTGTAACTGCGATGGATATGCCTGAACCCAGAGTCTACAATTTAATATAAATTGGCTATTAAAAATATACCCCTCCATGTGCTTGAGAGGCCCCCGGATGAGCACGCACATGGCCGAATGGCTAAAAAATACAAGAACAATCCTGGTCAGGCCAGTAACTTTCTGTCATGCAGCTTCAGGAGACCTCCAGGCACGTACACATCAAAACTCAAACAAGTATGCACCAAAGCACACAAAAGATTCTCAGCCCCGAACAGCCAGCTTGACAGGATTAGCGCTTCGGACTACACAACTGTCAAGCGCTCCCTATTTGCATACTGTCTGCACTATTGACAACCCTGTCAAGATTGGGCACATCTTAAGCACTGACCTTTTGGAGGCTTTGTTTCAACTCCAAAATCCATTGTTCTCCCCAGGAACAGACTAGTCTCCAGGTACATTTTCTCCTATAAAAACCCCTGACTTTGAGCGCTTCCTCGGATCGCTCTCAGCTTCCTCCCCGTCCTGCTGCTGCTCTGCTGGCCGAAGCCTTCCCCTCAGTCTCCACGTGCTGAGATTCACTGCTCCCGACTCTCTGGCTCTATTTCGGCTTCCTGGACTACAAGATCAGGTGCAGTATTTCCCCCGAAAATCCTTCTTAAAAATCCCCTATCTATTTCCCTCCCTTTATTTTCTTAGATCTGTGTGAGTGAGTGTGTAAGTGTGCAGTGACTTAGGTTTTAAATAAAGAAAATAATTATAAATCAATTTTGTCTGGGTTTTGACTTGGCCTGACCCCGTAAAAGCTGGGTACAAGGTCTTGCCAGGTTTCCCTACCTTTCGTGTGTGTTGGGCGTGTGCTTGGTGCAACTTAGAAACCCCCTTGTGTTTGGAGTCAGATTAGGTGTCCTTTGAGGGAACCCCTGGGAACTTGCGTGGTGACTGGGACCCCTGTAAATTCCGGTATCCACGTGGTGACCGGGACTCCCATAACATCGGCAAGCTGACTGGTGACAGGGACCTCCCTGGATGCAAATTCACTGATTTGGTGACCAGGACCTCCCTGGATGCAAATTCACTGATCTGGTGACTGGGACCTCTGGAACCTCAAAATTGTCAATTGGGCTACTGGGACCTCCAGGACCCCCAGAAAATTAGGGTAACAAATGGATGGGGAGAGGGGAATGCCCTACTTGAGATTCTTACTGCTCATAGTATCTGGGATGATGAGGACATGACGTGCAAGGAGGCTAGCTGGAAACCTGAACAGAAACAGACATGCAAATGAGTGAGGAGATAACTGCAACGCTTTACTGCAGGTTCCACTTGTACAAAGCTAATGCAGCCTAGTAAGAGTTGCTTTTGATGCAGAGGTTATCACTGCATTATTGGCTCATACTCTGCAAGTGGTGGAAGAAAATTAGGAAATTATGTGCTCTACTGAGACACACGTAAAACATGCCATTAGACCCAACAGAGGACTGAAGGGAACAACCTTACCTTGTATGTCTGAATGGGATTTTTTTGTATGGCTGCTATTTGAGGGAAGTTCATGGATGATGTTACAAGGTCAGGATGCTACATTTGGAGCTGAGCAAATGAATTAGAAAGGGCTGTGTTAAGGTATAGATGTGGCTTTTCTGGTGTGTGTGTGTGTGCGTGCATGCATGTGTGGATGTGGATGTGTGTACAAGAGAGAATAAATGCAGATACTTAACAAACACTTATTTGGGGATATATGTTGGAGAATACTGAAGACAGGATAATGTACCTGATATTCCATAAATAGCAGATATTTGTAGGGCTGCAGGTAACACCTGTAGAAGTCCAATATTCAGGACCAGTGTCTATTCAGATTTTTGGAAGAGTAGATGCTTGCTAATGGGATGAAAAGAATGCCTTTTACCTCAATATGTGTGCATAAGTCATGTTGGACATATAGTCAGAATAATAATCAGAGGCGTATCTGGGGGAAGGTAAGTAGAGTATGTGCCCTGGGTGCCAATGCCTAGGGTGTGCAAAAAAGCCATGCATGTAGGGAGGTAGGGGTAGAGGTAAGAGGGTAGGGGCACAACTTCCAAGCTTGCCCTAGGTGCTGTTCATGCTAGATATGCCACTGATAATAATATAATCCTTACTTGTTTGGTAGATCAGGATTCTCATATATTTATGTATGAAAGTTATATTCTTTTTGTTTACTTTGTGGTGTAGAGGGATTCCATTTTCTAGCTTGCCTGTCTCAAGAACTACATGGACCAACAGTGTTGTCTGAAGTGTGGTGTTGCTTTTAGCTTGCACACTGTCTATTCATCTTCTCATATGTGATTTCAGAAGAAGGCTAACCAGCCTGGGCAGATCGAATCCAGCTGTTTGACAGGCAACTGTTTGTCCTCGGGGAACAATCTTTTCTTTGTTGCTTATAGACTGTCTGCACTGACCTCAGTGTTTTGTACTGTGCAATTGGGTAGTGCAGAACAGCAGAACTATCTGTCAGCTAGCTGACTGGTAACTTGGAAAAGAAAGGAAATGGGCTGTCAGTGTGTTGTTGAACTGTTGTAGTTGAAAGAACTGCTAAGTTGGCTTTGTGAACAATAAAGAGTAATGTAATTGTGGGGTGCAATACACCAGTTTCCAGAGAATTAGCCCTGTTAGTCTGTTGCAGCAAAAACAACAGAGATTCCTCTGATATCTCAAAGACTTCTTTTAAAAAAAGATGTAGACTTTAATTAATTATAGTCTGCTTCATGAGATAAATGACCTTTCCCTCCAAAAAGGGCTCCTTCTCCATGATCAATATGAACTCTGTTTTTAGCTTAATTATATCAAGAAATAAAAGCTAACAAAGTGTTTCTATGTAAACTGTTGTACTGTTGATGAAAAGAAGCATGTATGTCAACATGCTCAAATTACTCTAGTAGTGGCATAGGATTGGATTTCTGTCCCAAAATGACAGTTGGTGGGCTGCTGTCTAGGGGTGCTTTCAAGAGGATGGGGAAAATAGGAACAGAAGAGAAGCCATCCTGAATCATATCAAAAGCCTATCTAGTCCAGCATTAAGTCTGGGCAAGACGCCAGTCAGTTGTCAATAGGAATCCCACAAACAGGATATGTATGCAACAGCTCCAAAGGTAGTCTGAGGCTTCTGTGTCAGAACTGGTGATAAATTCATTCTGGAGTTTATTGTAGACTTCAGAGGCGCTGAATCTAATCCCACAAATAGGTCAAGCCTCTTGGATGGCTCCTTTACAATCTGGAACAAAAACAAGAGCAGATTCACCACAGCACTGACAAGAAAGCCTCCAGCTGCCCCTGAACAACACTCTCTTTCTCATCTTCCCCAGCAATTTTTTAGAGTTACAATTCTATAGTGCATCAGTGAGATTGCACTATAACTCTATAACCTTTTTCAACAATCCAGAGGGGAAAACAAATGCCCTTTGTAACATAAAGACTACCTCTGCAAACCATGCCCCAGTTTATAATCATAGTGCAGGTCCAAGAAATCATTATGAAGAGCCCCACAAAAGAATGGAATGAGTGGATGCAGAGGTAACAATGGGGAAACCATGATATATTGTGAGAAGTGATGTTTCTTTAGACTAATCTGGAACAGCCCACAGAGAGGCACATGGCTTCTGGTATTGGAAGGATCTGAGATAATTTTTGCATCATCAGAGTAGTGACTGATAACCTTATCCTTCACAGATTTCCCCAATACCCTTTTAAAGCTGTCAAAGCTTGCGGTCATCACTACTTTTTATAGTAGCAAATTCCATAGACTAACTGCATGCAGCGTGAAAAGTTCATGCTTTTATCTGTCTTAAAATCCCACCTTTTGGCTTGGGCTTCACTTTTATGAAAGTGGGAGAAAAGCATTTGCCTATTTTCTCTGCACGGTGTATACTTTTATATATGTCTGTGATATCTCCCCTCCTTTTTTTCTGAGCTAAATGTCCTTGAAAGGTATAACTTTTCTCCATAGGGGAATTGCTCTAGATCCCTTTATTGTTTTGGCTGTCCTTTTCTGGATCTTTTCCAGCTCTATAATATTCTTTTTTGAGGTGCACAGATCAGAACTGTATAGCTTTCCACATGTGGTTACACCATACATTTGAGTAAGGGGAGTAAAGATTGCCAATTTTGTTTCATAGGATCATCGAGTTGGATGGGGACAGAAAGGGGCAAGTGCTCCTGAAAGGTGGTCATCCAACCTCTGTTTAGGGACATTCGAACAAAGAATGCCCACAGTTCTCCAAGTCTGTTCCACTGTCAAACAGCTCTACTGTCAGGAGGTTCTTCCAAAAGGTTAGGTGGAATCTATTTTCTTGTAATTGTTAATCCATTGGTTTGTGGACCAATCTGTGGACCATCAGGGAAAGAAAGCTTGCTCCATCTTCTACGTGACATCCCTTCAGATATTTGAGTTGGCTGTCATGACATCTCTCAGTTTTTTCCTGTACAAGCTGTATATACCCAGATATCCAAATCCATTTCTCCTAAATCTTTGCTTCTAGTCCTTTTGCTATATTGATCATTCTCCTTTGGGCATGTACCAGCATGTCAGTACTAGAACTGAATCACAGAATCGTGGAAGGTGGCGCATGTCAGGGTTGGCAGGATTTGGCTCCTCTGAGCGTGAGCAGAGTGCAATCTGTGAAGCAAGGCTTTGCCGCAGCAGAGGGTCCCAGTGAAGCAGAAAGAATTCCAGAGGCTCTTTAAGTAAGACTTAGAGGCTTGATTTATTGACGCACTCTAAGATAAGACTTAGCAAAAATATGCTAGCATTCCAGCAATGAGACAAACGGAAATAACAGAAGATAACGGAGAAAAATTGGGCAGCATCTCCCCTTACAATCAGTATACTGCCAATGGCATGGCAGGTCCAGCTAGGGCATCTAACTGGCAGCTGGTCAAGGCGAACACCAGCGTTTTTATGCTACCTTGTCACCCTGGAACAAGTGGGGTGACTCAATCAGTGCTCTGGTGTGTGGCCTTCTCTAATACATAAGACATAGCCATAACAATCCTGCTGGCCTTGCCCCTGGCTGTCTGGCCACATCGCCTCTTCTCTCTGCTGTCCACTCATAGGAAAACTTTGCCTGCTCGGCAACAACCTTGACAACGAATTCTTCCTTATTGCAGGTTGCGATGAACTGATGGGAGGGGGTCTTGACAACAGAGCCCCCTTGGCAACTGAGAGTGTTTAAGCTGATTGGCTGGTGAAATGGAACCTTGGATAGCCCAGGGGAGAGGCTGGTGGAAAGAGGAAGAATAATGGATTTTAACTGTCTGGTGTGTGTTTGGAGAGGAGTGTGATTTGTGGTGTGTTTGGGGAAGGATGGAGATTTGAAGAGCTTTGTGGGAGAGAGAACTGAGAAATTGGGTGTGCGAGAGATAGTGAATGAATTGAAAGAGAGAGAGAGAGAGAGAAGAATGGTGTGCTGTTTATAAACATTTAGATAGAAAACACATTTAAAGCAACAGTTTTACAATAAATGTTTGAAGTTTTGTGTTCCTTAAAACAGTGTCACAGAGCCTTATTTTGAATCCTGGAATATACACGCTACCAATAATATCATCTTGACCTTAGTGCCAACACTACCATAGTCTTGCAAAATATAAATCACTCCTGATCTTTACATCTGGGAGAAGAGCAGATTTAGGGAAGGCAATAAAGGGGGAGATTCCTGAAAGGAAGAAGCCAAGGGGGGACAAGAGTGAGGAAGGGACTGCATTCTCAGAGGGGGAGAACTGAGGCAGACTCGTTTGTCCTGGCCCTGGCTTGATTCAGAGATCTACCTGGCTGTTCAAATCTGAACACAAAGAGGTGTCAGACTGGGCAGGCCTTGAGTGTGAGGCTTGGGTGCGCCTTTCGCATTGGCAGTGACAGGTGGTTCCCCCCCCCGCCCACGTTTTACACAGGTCTTTAAACAGAGGTTGGATGGACATCTCTTGTGAGTCTGTTATTTCTGTATTCCTGTAATGCAAGGGGTTGAACTAGATACCCTCATAGTCCTTTCAGTTCTATGATTCTCTGTAAAAGTATAGAATCATAGAATCATAGAGCTGGAAGATATCAATAGGGCCATCGAGTCCAACCTCTGCCATGCAGTAATATACCATCAAAGCATTTCTGACAGATGGCCATCCAGATTCTGTTTAAAGGCCTTCAAAGAAAGAACTCCACCACACTCTGAGGCAGGATATTCCACTGTCAAGCTGCTCTTACTATCAAGAAGTTCTTCTAATGTTTAGATGGAATTTCTTTTCCTGAATATGGAAGGCATTGCTCCATGTCCTAGTCTCTGGAGCAGCAGAAAAAAACTGGCTCTAACTTCCATATGATATTGCTTCAACGATTTAAACATAGCTGTCGTGTCACTTCTTAACCTTCTCTTCTCCAGGCTAAAGATACGTAGCTCCCTAAGGCATTCCTTATAGGGCATAGTTTCCAAACCTTTTACCATTTTGGTCTGCCTCCTTTGGATACATTCCAGCTTGTCAATATCCTTCCTGAACCGTAGTGCCCAGAACTGGACATAGTATTCCAGGTGGGTTCTGACCAAAGCAGAATAAAGTGGCACTGTGGTGGCCAGACACAGTATTTTATCTTGAATGAACCCTTTGGTTTCTAGTGGGTCTGGATTCAAGTTATGAGAACCTCCTATGAATGAAAAACGTAGATGTAATTGTAGTTGTTCTTAAACTAGGTTGGGAAAGTGACTTTTTGTGACATTGCAGGGGCTAGCCAATCAGCATGGACTGCAGCTGGCTTTTGCTACAGTCTTGCAGAGCTGTCTTTGTTGAAAGCTCAGCTAAAGAGAAGAAAAGTATCCTTGGATGTAATTCACTGATGGTATTTCTATTACAGTCCTAGTGCTTTAAAATCATTAGGTCTGCCTTTACCCTATTATTACTTTTGAAGGCACTGAGAGCACTTTTTGGTATGAGAGTCATTTGCTTGTGTATTATTGAGTACTTCTTTGCTAATTTTCTTCATCTGCTTTGGGGTTATGGTGTCCTAGTTAACAGGGATTTAGTTCTCACAATTCATCTCAGAGTGCCTCTCTTTCCTCTCCCGCCCCTCCACTTTTTGGAGCAGGGATTATAGTTGTTGCATTGAGCTTAAAGGAGATTGAATTGTTATATATGCTTTTCTTCTTTTCTGAATGTGTTCTAAGAGACTCTGTGAAGTGGGGACAGGAATAGATAATTTAGGTATTAGCACTTCCTACAAGTGCTGCGGAAGTACAAGAGATTTCATAAGTTTTTTTTTTAAGTGTCTGCTCTAGTCTCCTTATAACAGTTGCATTGGATGCCCTCCAAGTTATTACCCTGGGACAGCACCATGTCAAATTCTTTTTCTAGTCTCCAGACACTAACATTACTTGGGACAATGTGAGAAGATATTTCCTCCCATTGGCCAAGCCAGACCAGACCAGGATAAGCATTCTTTTGGTGAACACTCTTATCCAATGTCAGCTCCAGGATTTAAGGGGATTAGGACAAGATGCAGAGAGAGGACCCCCTTCCTTGGGTAGCCCCACTTCCTGCTCAACACTGTCACTGCTGCCCATTTGTTTCCCCCATCTGTCTAGACCCAATCTACACTAGTATCCCAAAGAAGCAGAGCTTGGAGATCTTAACTTTGTGAGCTAGTCACTTGATTCACAACCCACTCTCCCCCAGCTAGCATGGCCTTGGCACGAGCCAAGGATGCTGATCGTTTATACTGACCCTAATTCCATCTAGATTTACTCAACTGTACATGTTTCTACTATTAGTGAATGTTCTCATTCACATGTGTATACATTACCCATTGAACCCAGGACTGGTGGCAGAGATGCGATGTATTCCCAGCAGATCATATCTTCAATTCTTCAACAATGTGGGAGAATTAAACCATTAGCAAGAACTAATGTTTTACTGTAGATTACCAAAGATTGTGTGTGTACGTGTATGTCTTCCAGGTGTCTGTTGACTTATGGTGAATTTCATAAGAATTTCTTAGGATAGGAATACTCAGAGTTGGTGTATCATCTCCTTCTTCTGAAATTCCCAAACTCTGGTCCTTCAAAATAGGACTCAGCAAAAGGAGGCACTAGGAAAGGTAGGACCACTGCATGGAGAAAATGGTGAAATGTTAACAGGAGACTGATAAAAAGGAGAACTACTCAACACCCTTTTTGCATCAGTCATCTTGCAAAAGGAAAACAGTGCTCAGTCTAGGGAAAATGGAGCAGATGCAGTAGGGAAAATGCACAAATAGCTAAAGAAATAGTACATGAATACCTGGCTACTCTAAATGAATCCAGGTCTTCATGGCCAGATGAATAGCATCCAAGGGTTTTAAAAGGGTTCTGTCCTGGGCCCAATGCTGTTCAACATCTTTATCACTTGAGCGATGGAATAGAGGACATGCTTAGCAAATTTGCAGATGACACCAAATTAGGACGGGTAGCTAATACCCCAGGGGACAGAGTTAGAATTCAAAATGACCTTAACAGATTAGAGAACTGGGCCATAAAATAATAACATGAATTTCAACAGAGAGGAATTTAAGATACTATAATTAAGCAGAAAAAATGAAATGTACCGATATAGGGTGGGTGACAGCTGGCTTGACCACAGTTCACGTGAAAGAGATCTAGGAGTCTTAGCAGACAACAAGTTGAACATGAGTCAACAGTGTAATGTGGCCATTAAAAAAGTCAATGCAATTCTGGCCTGCATCAATTGGAGTATAGTGTCTAGGACAAGGGAAGGGATAGTACCACTCTAGTCTGGTCAGACCCCACCTGGAATGCTGTATCCAGTTATGGGCACCACAATTCAAGGATACTGACAAGCTGGAATATGTCCAGAGGAGAGTGACCAAAATGGTAAAAGGTCTAGAAATCATGGCTTTTAACATACTCATCTATCTTGAAGCGAGGATGATTCAAGGGTGGACCATAATTCTCAACAAGACTAAAGACTGATCAATTTAAAAGTCCCTTTCTGGGTTGGCTGGCTGAGGTGATGACTTGGTGCTCAGGAAGATATTGACATTTTCCCGGAATGACCAGGTTTCACTTAGTGAAGCAGAGCAGCTCCTTTGATTAAGTCACAGTGTGAATCAATGAACTGTAATTATAACAAAGGCATCTAGGCTAAGTTACCAAAGCCAAGATCCTCTTCCTCCTTTCTGGTTTGAACCTCTTGCCTGTGTAGCAATTTCTAGAACAAAAGAAATATCTGATAAGATGTTAGGTCCTGGGATGTTGCCTAGACAGCATTAAAATATGGACTGGAAGTATACAGAGCCATAATGTCTGGGCTTTTTGATAACACTGTATGTATGTATCAAGACCAGTTACATACCACCTTTCAATTAAAAAAACTCTCAAAGTGGTTTACATAGTGTGATTGCAGACCTCTTGGAATGTCTTAAAGGCTAGCAAATTTACTATGAACAATGTGTTATTTTTAAGCCTTTAAAGTGCCACAAGAATTTTTGCTACAACAAACTAACATGGTCAACCATCTGGAAATAGTAAAAAGAGCTGCACAAGAGTTCTAAATGAAGTTATTTACAATAGATCTTCTTCCACTAAAAATGGAATAGACTCCCTTATTTCTTCCTCTTATCTGCACAGATTCTGGCTGGTCTAGAGAGCAACCCCTCCCTGGGAGTACCCATTTCAATTATTTTTAAATTAAATTTCTAGGGGAACATTACTGTTTGAGGAAATCAAATTGGAAACTATTTGCTGAACCTCTTCAATTGCCTATCGTCTTCAGTTTCAGATTGATTACCTTGTCTCCAAGTGGACAGGCTGTGATTTTAAACATATACATCTAGTTTATGAAATTTCAAAGAGCTTAGCAGAATCACAGCACAATAGCCATTAAACTGAAGTGATGTTGCCTTCTTACAGCCACAACTTGTTTAACAGCATGTTGAGCAATGAGAAAATGATAGAGTTTCATTTATTATGTGGAGCTCAAGATCTTGCAATTGATTCTTGTGACAAATTAATTAAGTTTAATTAAGTTTTTGGAGCCTACATTACAGCATCAATTTTCTCCTTATCTTCTATTGCCTACTAGTATGGCTGGTGTGCTAGAGAAAGTGTATGTTTTGCTGTTCTTTTTAATGGTCCAGCTTAAGCTTTGTGCCATGATTTAACCATGCTTGATACTATTCTGTACGATAAGCCAAGTGTCACAAATCATGGAAGAGGAAGGTTGTTTGCTATGTGAGGAGTAAAATACTCACATTGGTAAGAACGATTTAGGAGACAGTCAAGTCCCACTGGAGGAAAAAACAAAATCAGATATTATATTTTTCATTGTCTAGTTTTCCAGCTTGGATTCTAAAAAGTGGTGAAAAACTGAATTTATATATCTGTCTGAAAAACACATAAACTGAAAATATCTCACTGATAATGTAACAGTAAGGTCAGATATCATCTTGAAAAAGGAATCACAACCAGTTTGCCTGACTGCTTCATAATTTACATGGCAGAGAAACATCCTACCAAGTTGTAGGCTAGGTTTGCTTTGCTCTTGCCCCTCCAACCCTTTCTTCCAGAGAGCTGCTCACTTTACACACACATGCATGTGTGTGTATATGGATCATTTAAAAATTCATCCATTAACTTATATATTGTTTAATATGAGCTCTGTATCTTAAAACAGCTGTAAAGCTGCTCTCAGGGCAGGAGGCATATTGAGGACTTCATAGTCTCTAGTTGACTTGTGCTTTCTAAAGCTGATGGTCCTCACACACTTCCAAAGACTTTTAGTCTGTACTATACGTCTACACTAGTCTTACTGTTTTTTTGAAAATGTTGCATCTGTCTTTATTCTATAAAGAAAAGCCCAAGGAAGAGGATTATATGCAGTTTTTGAATGTTACTATCAATCTGAAACCCATATGTCTTTTATATTCATGTCATCTGTTACTTTCTTAGTGCTTTTAAACACAGCAGAACAGAAATGAAATGTAATAATGCTAATACTAGCGATGCTGGGCTGTCTCGGGGGTGGAGCCCTAGATGATGGGAATGAGGGTGCCTTGGTGATTTCATGGCAGACTCCTTAGGAAACCACTTCTAAGATGTCATGAGGGAGGCAAGAGCCCATGTAGGAGCTGGTCATGTTGCTGTGGTGATGGAACCATTGTGGACAGCTCAGGCAGCTCCTGGGGCCCCATGAAAGCCTGAGGAGAGTCTGTGTTTCTGCTCAGCTTGCCTCATTCTCTTTAAGGCTTGACAAAATAGCTAATGAAGAGTCTTGCCTGGGGCTCTGTCAAGATACTGCTGAGGGCCAATAATAGAATATAGAGGCTCTGGATGTGAATAACCTGCGTTCCTGCAAAGCCAAGCTCTTTGAGGCAGCTAACCCCCCTCTTATGAATATTTAAGTACAGTAGGACCAAGCCTTGGGAAAGTTATTATTGTTATATTGTAGGGTTTTTTTTGGGGGGAACAGAACTTCCAGAGAAAGTTGTGAGAGTTGTGACACAACAAAACAAAACTTTTATATTCTGAGCAGGCTTATTCGACCAAATGGATTGGGAATGTCCAAAGTGTTTAAGTAAAAAAAGAACACAGAGGCCTGAATCTCTGAGTATATCCGCTGAACTAATTATTAAATGGTAACTCTACACATAGGTCAATCCCTGTTTCAGTGGTTCTACTGTAGTTGGAACTAATAATAGCATTCAGGCCAGAGTGTGTACATTGTTTGAGACAAACAGAGTAAACATTTTCTAATTATGTAGGATTCGATTGAAAAAGACTCATAAGAGGGACACATGGCAAGTCTGATGAAAAAAGAAGTTGTCTGAATAACTGATGTTCGGATTGTGTCAGCTGATCTGCAAAGCTTTGCCCCAGCAGCTGAAATCGATAGGGCTTGCAAAGCTTCGCTACACAGCCTGGCACTTGGTTTCATGAGCTGCAGCAGGATATCTCACCTAATCAAATCATGTAGCATAGCCATGCCGCTTTGAAAGATGACCTTGGAAAAGCAAGGAGGCCAGTTTTCTCTGTTTTGTTTTGTTGCAATTCAAAGTCTTTGGATTTCAACATATGCTCTCTTCTGATTAGAAGTAGCATAGCTGTATGTAGGCTGTGAGGGGAAAAAGGGGGGCAATGGGGATTGCTTATTTTTCACCAGTTCCTGTGTATCAGGCCTTCCTCAAGTTGGCATTATCCAGATGTCACTGACAATTGGTAGCTCTCATTTCACTGAGGTGTTAATCTGCTTTTAATGTTAGTCTGAACTTTAAAGGCACAATGCTTGGATCTTGTTTCAGCATCCTGGATAGTTTTTTTAAAATTCAGACTGGGTAGATTTACTGCCCCATTGACACAAGAGGCACCAGTCACTACTGCCGGATGTATTGGACTACAACTCCCAGTATCCCTAGTAAACATGTCCATCTGTGGAGGATGTGGATTGCAGTCTAACACACCTAGGGGCCACCAGCTTTGGGAAGGCTACCATATAATCTCAATAATGCAAAGACTACCTCCAAAGCATTTCCTTCAACCGTTATGAGAATAGAAAAGCTGTTAGAGTCACATTTAAGTTGAGCGGTTATGTACTCTGAACGTCACTCCTTCATTTTAAAAGTTTTGTACAGTGATTGGAAACTGTTTAAGAAAGATTAACTTCCTGATAGAAGTTGGTTTTTTGCAAATGAGAATTGAAGTGGGGGGAAATAAAGAAGAATTTTCTTTTTCTTCTGAAGTATTTCTGGTTCCTTGGCTCAATGGTTTAAAGCACATAAAAATGTCTGGGTCTCTTTCAGATTTGTCCCAGAATTATATGGCTTAGAATTATATGGACAGCTCATGAGTTACATGTTGACCTTTAGGTCCTTCCTCTGTGCCACACCAGCATTCTAGTCATCACAGAAAATCTCCCCCATCTGCTGCTGTCAAATTTCATTTTTAACCTCTCTTCCTGCTGCTGGAAGCATTATTGTTGGGGAAAGCAGAACATTTTGGAAGCATGGTTTGGAATGGAAGAAAGCAGAACATTCTGGCGGTATTGACAGTGGCATTTGTGGGACACCCATTCTAGCAAAACGAAAAATCCTAGCATTGAGCTAAGATATTATGGTGAAAATGAAGTTAAGTGGATTAACAACAACAGCAGCAAAAACAACAGTGATGACAACAACAACAGCAAAGGGAAAAGAGGTACACATAAGTGCAACTAATGGATTAGTGGAAATCAGTGAGTGAGTTCAGCAGTGTGTCCAAACTATGGAGTTATAGCAGTTTGATACCATTTTAAATATCATGGTTCCATCCCATAGAATGAATGGGAATTGTAGTTCCAATCTCCTGAACAACAGATATCTTTCAGAGATAAATAACAGATCCCAGGATTTCACAGGACAGAGCCACAACATTTAAAGTAGGATTGAACTGCTGTAATGGTGTAGTACAAATTCTTGATAGGACTAAGTGAAGGGACTCTGCTGCATAAGGGAAGACCCTAGAGCCCTTATGCCCTCTAATAAAACAACTTTCCAGAGTTCCTATGATGCTTTCTTTTGCTGAATACATGGGGAGTAAACAAGCCTGATTGTGTGGCTGACAGCTGAGGGAGAGAAGTGAGATTCAGAGGGTGGGAAAAAGCCTGGCAATCGATGATTTTGCTCCTAAAGTCAATCAAATTTAAACCCAAGAGCAAGAACTCAAAGACAATTTCTTTCCTCAGCAATGTTAGGAGTTATGAGTGTAAAAAAAATGTCAAGAGCTGAAACTGTGTGAACCAATGTGTTCATCTGAAGTGAAATGATAAAGTATAAAGGGCAAAGGAGTGGACTTTGGAAAGCTACCACAGATAAAAGGCAGAAAGAGTCTCTGCCAAATGTATATTTTAAAAAAAAAAGATTAAAAATGGAACTATTGGGAGAAGTTTTATTTTGAAAAGACACTACTGCAAAAACTCAATGAAGGTATAACAGAGGTATGACCAACAGCTTCAGATGCAAGAGGAACATCAATGATAAGAGCAGAATGGAGCTTTGGCAAGGCAAAGATCATAAAGGACCCCAGCACAAGCTGTGTCCATCAACGAAAATGTCAGGAGCCATTCTGCAAGGGAATCCAAGATAAAATGAAGCAGTGGAATCAGCACATTGATTTTATACCAAGTTGAGCAGTTTTATAAAAAGAAAGGCAACAGACCATAGTTAAACAAGGAAGTCAAAAGTTTGTTTTGTTTTTTGTATGGAAGGCTTTCTCTCTGTTGTTTTCTCTTCATGAAAATTAAAGAGGTAAATCCACCAAGCCTCCCTCAGTGACTTTGGATAATGATTTTACAGTCTACACTACAAAAGATCTGCAGCTGTACCAGAGAAATGTATGCTATTTTATTCAGTTGGGTGGTGTTTTTGCAGAACATGAGGATTCAGACAAAATAAATCACATCAGTATTTTGCAGTGAGGAAGAGTTAGTTTCAGTGGGAAACTGCTAACTTGGAAGAAGCAGAGTTAACCAAATTAAGGCCCTTGGGCCATATTTAACTTTGACCAAACTTTTCCCCAGGTCTAAACTAAATAGGTGAAAGGTTTTTAATCTCTGCTAGTAAAGCATATGATTCTTGAGCTCACTTTAGTGGTCAGTCTTTGCATGTGTTGCAGCTTGAATGCATCTTCCGTGAAAATTATTGGACAAAACTCAACAGAATATTACAGATGTTGTCTCCTGAGGGCCTTGTACGAGGCTGCCAATGATTCTTTATCCATAATAGAAATGGCTCATCTAATACGTCCAAGAATTAATCCTGCCATCTGTGAAACTGCATCATTTTGGCAGCCAGTAGTGATTAACCCTGTGTTTTCCCAAACTTTAGGTAGCTGAGGTACCCTTTCTCTCTGAATGAGAAAAAGAGGAAAACTACATGCTCTTAGAGCTAAAAAAGCTTTACTTGTAGAGGAAAAATGATTAGGCCTTTGTGTTTCCATACAGGAATCCTTGCTCTTAATCTGTTTCTTCGTTAGAAGGAGGCAATACCAGAGAGGTAACTAACACAAAGAGGCAATAGGCAGAGCTTGGAAAGTTACTTTAAGATGCATGAATATGACAATATACTGAAGCTGTTCCTATTGGAACAGTGGTAAGATGATGCTCTGGACAGGAGTAACTTTTTCTGTAGGTATACACTGCATTTGGTAAGACTGAATGACTGTCACAGATACATTAGAGTTATCTATGCCAGGAAGGTGATGGCTAGAAAGTGTCATTCCAAGGGACTGAATTGCCTAAAGTCACAAAGCATATTCAGTTATCATAAAAACATGTTATATCACCAAATAAAGAGGGAAATGTGCTAGTCACACTCCAACTGCAGTTCCATTGGTCTCCCATGGAGAGAATGGCAAGTCTAAACAGAAGGGCCGTAGTGTATTGTAAAAATCACTGAACCATTCTTACCACTTTGCATATAAGGAGAGTGATGAAATGGCAATGGATGAGACAAGGCTATCAGGCTGTCCTCTTCTTGTGTAAATTCAACAATTTTCATCATGACTGTATAAGGCTATAGTGGGCAGTTTGTGCAAGTGGATACTGTGAACGGTAAGGGCCCCTTAAGTACTTCATTAGTTTGTTTCTTGTGACACAGAAACAGCTTTCTCCCAGCACATAGGAGTTTGAAAACTGCTAGATTAAGTCCTAGCCCTTTATCTTCTGTTGTTGCTAGTGGAGGTTGCTCCAGCCAATAACAAATATGCATGTTTATTGATGTTCGCAAACCAAGAAAGGAGGGTGGGGTGATCACTTGGATTAGGAACATTGTAGAACATTTGTTCAGACATAATAAAGGGAAGATTAATTCCACTTTTGCTGAGGCATTAGCTGTCACGTGACAAGGTGCAAATGGCAATGGCAGAGGATGAAGTGAATTTGATACCAGCTTTTCCTGCTGTTGAAAGAGACAGATGGTATGCAAGTGAGTTAGAGTAGATATCCCTCCACCAGTGATGTCTGGCAGGATTGGAACTAGAGAGAGGGTCAGATGTTAATTCCCTCAGTTCAGAATTCCTTCCTCTGAACTCAAATCCATCTCCTCAGAAGACTGGCCCTGGTGTTACTATGTATGGACTCAGAGTACATGAATGAATTCAAACATGTTTTGAGTACATACGCCTACCAGGGATCTTGTGACTTAGACAATAAACCATATTCATACAGAGCTTTCTAAAAGGGAAATTTTATTGAACATACAGAAATCAAGATATACACAATAGTTGCATTGGGAAATAGCAAATATTATGGTTGTTGCTGTTAACTGCTGTCAAGCTGACTTTGACTTACAGCAACCCTATCAATGAGGGATCTCTAAATCACTCTATCATCAACTGCCATGCTCAGGTATTGCAGATTCAGGGATCTGTCTTCCTTGTTTGAATCCATACATCTGTCATGTGGTCTTCCTCTTTTTCTACTGTCCTCCACCTTACCAAGCATTATTGTCTCTTCTAGAGACTCGTGTCTTCTCATGATATGGCTAAATATGACAACCTCAGTTTAGTCTTGGCTTCTAGGGACAGTTCAGGCTTGATTTGCTATAGGACCCATTCATTTGTCTTTTTAGCAGTCCAGAGTATCCGCGGAACAATTCTACAGCATCACATTTCAAATGAGTTGATTTTCTTCCTTTTAGCTTTCTTCTCTGTCCAGCCTTCATGACCATACAAAGAAATTGCAAATATGGTGGCATGGACAATATTATGGCAGAGCTTCATAAATGGAAAACAGTGTGTGCAAAATACAAACAAATACCAAATAGAACACAGTTGGTTTGGAATGTGGAGATGCTAACTCAAAATGAACAAACATGCAAGACTGAAAGGGTTTGGAATTAAGCAGTTGAAGCTGTAGGGATTGCTGAAAGGAGGGACAGGTGAGAGAAAGAAAGACTTCCTAATCCCTAAACACACTCACAATAGGACAAATGCAGAAGCTAAGGAGCACTCTTGGCTGGATCAGTGCAAAGACAAGGAGAACATATTTACCAAGGTCCTCTGTCAGGCCAGAACTTTGAGAAAGATAACGAGCTAAAGAGATTCTCTGGCCAAAATTCCAGATTCTGAGGGTCTGAAAGAGTGATTTTGACAAAAAGGAGCAAAGGTAAGCTTAGACAATGATTTCAGCAGAAGAGACACAAAATTAAGCCCATTATTTTAGCAAAAGGCATCAGAACCCAGAACCTGTCTGATCTTGAAAGCTAAGCAGCATTATCCCTATTTACTACTTGGATGGGACGATATTTCAGATGAAGTAACTGTCAAAACCATCTATGAGTATTCCTTGCCTAAGAAAACCCTAAATTCATGGAGTCACTCAACAGGCAACTTGAAGGCACATACACACAGCAATGTCTCAGACAAGCACCCAGTTATGAAAGACATCACAGTAGCCTTAAGCTGATCACACTTCCGCAGAGGTGACATCCCTATCAATGGTGTTTCTTTTCTATAATGTGTTAATTACCAGCTGCAGGGCCACATGCTGGGAGAGGTAGAATCTTGCTGGGGGGTGGTATTCAGTTGTGTCTAAATAGCTTAATCCATAATTTTGACACACATAATGCTGTCATTAATTGAATCATATTCTTTTGGAAATGAGTGCTGGCTACGGTGTTGGACTGGAGAGGCTTTCCAGCTAGCCTTCTGTCCTTGCTTAGAAAATCAGAAGTGATTCTATTTTAGGGCAGGGGTGTTGTGCAAATAACACTGTCTTGGGCTACGCTAGTTTGGGACAGGATTGCCCTGTCAACTGATCTCTGCTACTGCCATTGACATTCCTTTCCTTTCCCATATCACAGGGATAGAATTCATGCAGCCTTGCAGGTATCCTTCAACTGTAGCTTTCAGCATTCCCTTACCTTGGCTGTGTGGGCTATGGCTGCTGGGAGTTGCAGTCCACCTGGAGGGCTACTTATAGAATCATAGAGTTGGAAGAGACCCCAGGGATCACCCAGTCCAACCCTCTGCCATGCAGGAACACCCATCAAAGCTTGATTCCCACTTCTTCATTTGGATACTTGATTCATTCTTGATTCATTCTTAATTGATTGAATACTTGATTGATTGATTCTTGATTGAATACTTGATTCCTACTTCTGAGTTATGAGCTTCCTACTGGTAGTTGCAGTGTTTATGAGGACTAGTGACAGGCCCTAGAATGGAATGGAGATTCTTTCACTCTCCAGATGTACTTGGACTGTATCTCTTGCATTCTTTTTTATTGGCTGTGCTGGCTGGACCTTCTGGGAGTTGCAGACCAACAACAGCTGGGGGGTCTCAGGTTTCTCTCAGGGCAGTGGATCATATTTTTTTAAAAAAATCTCAAGACAAAATGAAGATGACCTAACTCCAGGTTTGCCGCTCCTTCTGCTACTTCCCCTGCATGCTTTTAAAAACACCTCTACCTGTTGAAGAGACATAGCATTGAAAAGTTTCAGAGGAGGGTTTTTTTCTGCATTTTTTGTTGACCTGATAAAAATATGATCTCACACACACACACACACACACACACGTTTCCCTCAGGGCATAAAACCAGGAGCATCATTGGCACACTGTCTCTGCAGCATTCTAAGGCTGTGTTGTGTGGCTTCGTAGATAGGTAGCTGCTAGCCATGTTTAGCCGTAGGGAAAAGAATGAGGAGACTGGAGCAGGGAGATGTTATACTCCCTCTGATATACTTGGGGCAATTCAAGCTCAAGTTCTAGGGCACAGAAAGGCATAATGCTCAGAGTGGGGTCTCTTATTTGGTGAGGTCAACTTGCTTCTTGCCATTGTCTTCTATCAGTGTTTCCCAAACCCTGATCTTCCAGATGTTTTGGACTTCAGTTCCCAGAATCCCTGATCATTGGCCAAGGCAACTGGAATCTCTGGGTGTTGAAGTCCAAAACACCTGCAGGACTGGAGTTTGAGAATCATTGCCTTATATGATGGGCATTCATTTGTCATTTACTTCTTGGCTCAGTTCTTATTCCCACCAAGATATTCAGGGTCAAGCTGCTAGTTTTCTATGCCTCTGTTACCATACAAATGAATATTACTACAGATGGGAAGGAGGAAGATCTGCAAGCATTGGTTTCTTTTGTTCTGTTGTTCTTCCTTTTCATTCCTATTGTTGCATACTCTCCAACACTTCTTGCATGAAAACTGGGATATATGTGGCCAAACAACATTTGTGGGGTGGTGAAGATGGCAACAGTTATTAATGAGGAAGAACACACAAGCTGGGAGAGGCAACAGCAGTTTGTTTTTTCCTGAATCAACTGGGAAGGGGCAAGATTCCATCCTGTCCTCTGGCCTTCTTTTCTCCCTGCAGAGTTAATTCAGTGGAGACAACGTTGGCATTTTGTACGTAGTTTGTACCAATTGAAGTAAGCTATAGAAGCAGTGAGAGAGGAGGAGGAGGAGAGAGAGACTAGGACATTTTAAAAGCAGCTGAAAAAATGGAAGACAGGATTAATTTGGTCTGCCCCTGCCATTTGGGACAGTTGGAAGGTATATTGCTGGTTGCTCAAAGAGGGCAACTGAATGGATGAAGAATGTGAGATGTAGTGGGATTGAGGATTCTGGAGGGTAGCAGGATCCCCTTGTTAAGATCTGAGCCTTGGGAGATTCCTAATACGGTTAACCTCTGATATTCACCTTCTTTGGGAGTGTGATTATGCTCAAGCTTTACAATGGGCTCAGAACTGGGTGGGGATATCTCCATTTAATTCAGAGTATCTGTTTTTTCTCTGAGCCCATTGTGAATCAACCAGAAAGAGTTCACTCAGTTCTCAACCACACTATTTTTTAACTCTAATTTTTATCTTGTTTGATTTTTGTATGCTTATTGCCTCTGCACATTTATATCAGCAAAAAGGCTAATGGTCAAGTAGCTTAACAAGGAAATGCATTAATTATATATGAGTCTCTTGACTTGCAAATATCAGGTTTGCTGTAATTGCCTTCTGAGAACTGATGGCACCAGTCATTTTGTCTCCTATCACATATGCCATGGAAGAGTGAGTACATTTATCATATGCAGAAATAAGCTTTAAATTTTGTAGTTCCATTTCTAGGCTTGTAAAGTGTCTTGGACAAAACTGGATATCCATCCATAATATTGTGTGGTGATCCATATAAAATAAATGAAAGGCAGTTTGACCTGTGATGAGTTTTTATAATCAGTAGGTCAATGGCGTATTTCCTTTCTGAGAGAACAATTGTGACTGACATAAGTGGTGAAACAGGATCTACTAAAATGGTGTATTTAGTGTGTGGCAGCCTGTGGTTCTCTGAAAGCTGCCATTGTTCTTTTCACATTGCCTGTCTGAAATGGACCTTTGGCTTTAATGCTCCCCTGGGGATTGGGGTCTACAGCTTGACTTTAATAAGACCAATGCAAAATATGTATGTTAATTCAACTAATATGGGTCATGTGAGAACAACACACCTAAGAGAGGACTACATATTACATAGTAGGCTTGTCTCATAAAATCACCCAAAGCAACTTTTCCTCTGGGGTTCTTTATCTTGAAAACAAACTAGTACTGAACAGCCCTTTGGACAGAAGTCTGTTCCCTGGCGCCCCTTCAATGGAACACTGTTGCCCCCCATCATAGGATATACGGCCACCAAGTGACAGCAAAAGGCCAAGAGCTCTGACAGAACTTGTTCTATTGGTAATACCCATTACAGTTGTTGCTGGTGGTGCTGTTGTTGTGCGTCTTCAGGTTGGTTCCAACATATGGCAACCTTAAGGTGAACCTATCACAGGGTTTTCTGGGCAGGATTTGTCCAGGGGGGATTGCCTTTGCCTCCCTCTGAGGTTGAGTGAATGTGACTTCCCCAAAGTCACCCACTGGGTGTCCATAATTAAGCAGGGATTTGAACCTTGGGCTCCAGTGTCCAACACTCAGAGTGCTATGCCTCACTGGCTCATTAGAATTAGTAGCTATAGTTAAATAATTGTTTGTCATAATCTCGGTAGGGAGGAACAGCAGGCAGTTGGTCCAACCTATTATGAGTGTCAGTGACGGCAAAATAGAGTCACGTGAACAGTGTCAGGCAGTGCCTCAGAAAATGAGGTAGTAGAATTGTTTCAGGAGCATTATAACAGCTTTGTCATATTCTGTCAATTGTTGTTGAGGTGACATTGCATGATACATGGATGAGTTTTACAGAAATGGGATTCCTTCGGTAGCTTGTGACCTTAACCTTATATTTCCAAATATATCTTGCTGTGTACTCTTTCTCTTATCTTAGAATGAAGAAGAAGAAATGCCTTGATTGTTCCTTCTTTCTAGGTGATGGTGGATTTATTTACTGCTTACCTAGTGGCTAGCTCTGCCCATATCACCTCAGGTAGTTTAAAAACAAAGCAAAACAAAACAAAATATTACTTTATCAGACATTTTGTTGCTCTGTCTTCTTTCCTCTCCCCCTCCCCCCTCCTCCTCCTATTTCTAGGTTCCTGATAATCTATCCTATCATGTGTTTGTGGCTGTGTATGGACTTGCACGCATATATTCGCATGTACACATACATGACAGGAATAGCTTATATATTATCTTACAGCTTTCAAAAGATGGCTCTGTGTATTATTTTGACTGCTTCAGCTTTTGGAGAAATATTTACACAAGGCTTCTCTTTGCCCTCTTGCCTTTATGGACAAAGCAGAAAAACCTTTGTCTGCTTCCCTCTGCTTTTGGAGTGCATGGAATTTGATCAGTAGAAGTGGACACTGGAGTCGAAGCCAAATCTGTCATTACCATTCAGTAAGCACAGTATTCTATGTTCTGGCGTGGCTTTAGGTCTTTAACAATTGTGTAACAGATAGATATGCAACAGATTCAGATCTGGATTTTACCCTACCATCACCACATTTCTGTACCCTACATCATCACATTCCCATACCGAGAAAGTGTACCTGTTACATTTCTGTATGTCTTTCAGCTGTTAGAGACACTGTGTTTTGTCAGGCAGAAACATGGCAGTCTTAAACAAACTAGTGTCCTTGGCTTGAGTTTAGTACTGAGGCAAAGAAGTTTAATGTATTATTTTGTTATTATAATGGGGCAGATTTTTGGCACAAACTATATAATTCGATTTGTAAGTCTGAGAATGCCTCATTGTTCCAGCTGCATTAGAGTGGAACAATTTTGGCATACCCTTCAACATCTGTCAGAGGAAAAATAGGTACACTTGTTTTACATTAAGTGAACAGACCATTCATAGCATGGTAGTGAGCATGCCAAGTAGGAGAACCTCTTCCATGGGGCTTGGCAGTAAGCCCCATTAAATCATTTTTGGCATATTAACTTCAAAATGCACACTTCCCTTCAAACTATGAGTTACAAACCATAAACATTTTTTCACACTTAAATGTTGTACATTTATGCGCTATTCCTGCCATATATCACACTTTCAAAATGCTAATCTTAAATACACACCCCAACCTAGCACACTGGTACTGTTGTATATTAGTTGGAGTTGGATCATACAGACAGCTTTATGCTATCAAAATACAGATGCACTTAGTACTTAACCTCCAGTATTTGGTTCCAAGTGAGCCAGTGTGGTGCAGTGGTTTGAACGTTGGACTATGGACTCTGAAGACGAGGTTTTGAATCCCTGCTCAGCCATGGAAATCTGCTGGGTGACCTTAGGCAAGACACACTCTCTCAACATCAGGAGAAGATGAAGGCAAAACCCTTCTGAACAAATCTTGCCAAGAAAACCCTGTGATAGGTTTGCTTTGCGATTGCCATAAGTCAGAAATGACTTGAAGACACACAACAATAATTTGGTTCCAAAGTAGTTCTGAAAAGCATATCTACAGTGGTCTGATGCAGATGTAACACTAGCCCCCTTCAGGTGATCAAAAGTTCTATCCATGGAAGGCAGACAGGGATGTGTGCTCCAGCTTAAGTCCCATTACCCTGGCCTCCTTGTGTTGACAAAGGAAGAGGGCATCTAAAAGTGTCTGGCTGAATGCATTACAGTACTTGAAAGCTCTGGGCACTTTGACTGTGTATGGTTCCTGGTACCATGGAAGACTGTAATCATATTCATTTGCATGTAACTTTTCAGGTCACCTCTATTAACCCAAGATGGTGAGGAGCAGGAGTGGAGCTCACATACCTATTTGGCCTCCACAAGTACTGATTCTGAATGTCTAAAGGGGGCCACTGCTGATCTTTTAATGGTGATTATAAGATTAGAGCATGATTGTAGACCTACCTCCTCACCTTAGTCCTGCGGTCATCCTGGTTGAGAGCTTCTGGATATTTCTGTCCAAAACAGTAACTTTTCCAAGCTCAGATTGCAGATTACTTAATTTTTATTACTACACACCTGAATGTGATGATGCTGATCATATGCTGCCTTCCACATCTGCCTGCTACAGCTGCAAGGCTTTGCTGTTGGCACCCATGTATACAGAATTTTGAAACAAAGCAACTCATGCTTTTTAAAACTTGGAATTAAAAATGTAAAATACTCTTTGCACCCAAGTCTCTCTTTTTAGAACTGAAACGTACCTTCATAATGAGTTTTTTAAAAGATATCTGGATTTTCCCCTTGAGAGATGTGTCATCTCCCTTCTCCATTTCAATTCTCTGATAAATGTCCTTAACATGCTAATGATTCATAGTTAATTATTATTTAAAATGAATTACACCAAGTCAAGCTGGCTATCAAGGCAATAGGAAAAGCATTTAGATCTGAGAGTAGCCCATAGTGGATGCAGTTCTTCTAATTTCAGTCTTTTTGACAGTCTAGATCAAACCATATGCACGGCCATATGCCACCTTTCACCACTGTAGCCTGTAGCTGTTTTCAGTCTGAGAATGTTGGTGGACAATGGTTGCTGGTTTAAAGAAATGTCTTATTTG
>CAOLHI010006647.1:0-27877 GCA_948474755.1 Ctenosaura bakeri
TCAAAGCACCCCCAGCAAATGGCCATCCAGCCTGTTTAAAAACCTCCAAAGAAGGGGACTCCACCACACCCTGAGCCAGCATATTCCATTGTTGAATGGAAGTTCTTCGTGATGTTTAGGTGAAATCTCTTTTCCTGTAGTTTGAATCCATTGCTCTGTGTCCTAGTCTCTGGAGCATCAGAAAACAAGCTTGCTCCATCTTCAACATGACATCCCTTCAAAGTTTGACTTGACTTGATCTCCTGACAGGGAGGCAGAGCAGCAAATGGCACCCCCCCCCCCGCATTGTACACAAGGTCAAGCAAATTATTTTGGCACCTGAGTCAAAAAATCCTTCCAGCACCTTTTCTCTTCCCAATAATCATAGAGTTATGGAATCACAGAGTTGCAAAGGGTCTTATGGGCCATCAAGTCCAACCCCCTGCTCAGGAGGAAAATAATAGCAATAGCAACAAGTATATGCTTCCCTTTCATGACACTCAGAATGAATAGCTTGAGGAGGCCACCTCACACTTTCTAAATCAGTGGTTCTGAACCTTTGGCTCACCAGGTATTTTGGACTTCTAGAATCTTTTGGATTTCTAGAATCTTTGTCATTGGCAAAGGAGCTGAAGTCCAAGAGATCTGGAAGCCAAAGGCTGAGAGCCACAAGTCGTAAGGATGCGATAGCTTTGCTCTTGCATTTCATGTGGATCGCATTTGTACTTCACACACCTACTGTCTACTACACTCTCATATTAAATGGTGACTGCTGGCTTGTTTTTTATTAGAAATTTTAAAAATGTTAACATGAGAAAACAAAACACACACAAATCAATACAATAAACACAAAAGAAGAAAAAAAATCAAACTAAAAATCACATACATTCCTACCATTTCAAAACAAAAAACAGAAAACAGAACATGTTTAACTTAAACTAAACAAAAGTTGACTAAACTAACCAGCAAAAACAAAAACAAAAAAACTACAGCTAATTAAAAGTGGTTCCTACCCTTGTTGCAAGTAGCTTCTACTTACATAAGTATACTTAACTCAAAATCATTACTTAAAATTACTAAAAAATTGTTGCTCATTATGTTTATGCTCATTAACTATTTCAAATTCTAACTTTCTTATGTTTCTATTAAAAATTATTAATCACTACAGAATATTATTATTTAAATTAACAAAGCATTAATTAATTCTCAGTAAATCTATTACCTTTATTTAAAAAGTCATCTATATTTTTTTAAAAAAATATTGAAATAGCAACAACCTATAGCCATATTTAGTTTTCGTTGTCTCAATCTCATGATAACAACAAAATTAGAAAATTAAAAGGAACAGTAATTTGCACATTCACAACCCTAAAACCATCAAATCACCCTCATTATCCCTTAAGTAATCCATTAAAAATTTCCATTCCAAAATAAACTCTTCTTCAGAATTTCCCTTTAATTTGTCTGACAATTTATCCATCTCTACAATTGATATCAATCTGTTGAACCATCTGGCCACTGTTAGGATTTCCATCTCCTTCCAATACTTTGCACTAACAAGTCTCACTGCCAGTAGCATATATTATAGTAATTTCTGTTGTTCGTCAATACTAGTGACTGCTGGCTTGACATCATGTCAGGGCAGATTCACAAAAAATGCTCCTCTGAGGAGATATCATCAGTTTCTTAATGCAACACATGATCAGAAGCAGTCATAATAAAACTGAATATGCAGTTTCCCTTCTGGTCTAGACTAGACAGTACACTGTGAATATCTCAGGTAACTTATTTTGTTGTTACTATCTGACACTGACTAATCAGTCCTGCCAAACATTGGGGTGTTACTTAAGTTTGTCACATCGAAGATAGCTATTTCCTTCTTAGCATCACTTCAGCCTCTTAGTGTTACTTCAGCTTCCAGGGGCAATCTAGGTCTCTTGGTGGCTTTAATGCTGGGGGACCAATGAATTTCACACTAGACTGTTATAGTGTTATCATTCCACTTTCAACATCCTATGGAATCCTGGGGTTTGCAGTTTCGGGAGGGGCCTTCCTACACTGCCCTCCCTAAACTGCAAACTCCAGGATTCCATAGGATGTTGAAAGTGGAATGATAGCACTATAACAGTCTAGTATGGAAATAGCCTGAAATGGGGTTTTTCTCAACTTTATAGGAGCTATCCTAGGTGCTGAACCCCAAACCAAAATAGGTTCAATAACTTGCAAAGCTCCTTTAAAGTTTGGGATCCTTTAAGCTGTCCCACTGTCATATCCTTATAACCATCTGCCACTCCTGGCTGGGTCCCAATTTGGACACCACACTGTTGAGAAAACAGGGAAGAGAAGTTTCATCCCGTATCTTGTTTCTAAAAATGTGGATTCCTGTCTGCAAACCTTGTACCATGAAAAAAAATTAGTTAATCCTTAACAATTATGTAATTTCAAAGGGGGGAAATGTAAGAAAACAATCAAGAACAATAGAGAAACAGTTATAATCACAATTTCCTTGCCGTCATTGTTCAGGCTTTAAGGCAAGCATCAGGGATTACGGGCTATCCAGTTGTCAAAGCCTACTCCTATCAGCTTACACAAGTAGAAGTTTCAGTTCAATAGGATCTGCTGGGCTACAGATTCTCCACCAAGATTTAAAAACTAAACCAAAATCTATTTGCCTTTAAGTTGCCTTGCATCTCTTTGTTATAACTGAAATTGTAGCCCCGTAAGGAAGATGCTTTTCAGAAACAAGGAATTACCCTTGTCCCCCCTATCTAATATATTAAGTTTCTTTCAAGGAAGGGCTGGAATTGTAAAGTCCTCCAGACGTTGTTGAACTGTATCTGTAGCCAGGAAAGGAAATAGTGAGAAATGCTGGGAGCTGCAGTTCACCCATATTTGCACAGTCATACAATTCCCACCAGCTTTTAGGGTAAAGGCCATGGGGTAGATTTCAGTCAGGGTGACTTTTGGAGAAAGTACGTGGAGATTCTCAGTCTGCATCGTGGCTTCTGAGTTACAAGCCACAACTTTCTTCATCATCCATGTGCACCCCCTCCGGCAAACCTACTAAGAGCTACTAATTCAAACCTGAAGAATATGAAAGAAATATTTCCCCCAAATCCATGGAACATATAACAAAACAGAAGAAAACAAACACGCACAGAAAGAAAGAAAGAGGAATGCTCAACAATTCAGGTACTTCAGCCAGCATACCAACTATATACTGTTTTCCTAAACCGTGATTTTTGAGTTTTCAGCCCTCTCACCATGTAAGCAGCAATGAGGAGCCGTGAAGATTATTTTTCCAGTAGCCAAACTGGCATCACTCTGTTTGTTTTGCATTACTGCATTTTAAAATGTTCTTGCACGGGGAACTAGCGCAGAAAACTCATGTGCTGTCTCTCCAGAGCAGGGAAACGACGCCCGAGGAGAAGCATTTCTTCCTCTGCGGTTTACGTGCGTTATCAAACATCCAGCTCGAGAAGAAGAATGTTGGGACATTTCATCATGATTCACAGATTTATTACAGATCCTCGCTGGGTTTTGTTCCAACAGGTTAACCCAGCTCCCATCCTCTGCAATCAAAGGAGCCAAGAAAAATAACAAGAGTTCTATGGCACCTGGAAGAATAGCAAGTGCCATTTCTGCACTAGATTGTTGTAGTGCTATTACTCCACTTTCAACATCCTATGGAATCCTGGGGTTTGCAGTAAACTGCAAACCCCAGGATCCCATAGGATGTTGAAAGTGGAATAATAGTGCTATAACAATCTAGTGAGGAAATAAAAGGCCTTTCTGCACTATGCTGTTATAGTGCTATCATTCCACTTTCAACATCCTGTGGAATTCTGGGGTTTGTAGTTTCCTGAGGCCAAAGAGCTCTCTGGCTGAGAATTCTAGAGGCTCCTCCCTAAACTGCAAACCCCAGGATCCCATAGGATGTTGAAAGTGGAATAATAGTGCTATAACAATCTAGTGAGGAAATAAAAGGCCTTTCTGCACTATGCTGTTATAGTGCTATCATTCCACTTTCAACATCCTGTGGAATTCTGGGGTTTGTAGTTTCCTGAGGCCAAAGAGCTCTCTGGCTGAGAATTCTAGAGGCTCCTCCCTAAACTGCAAACCCCAGGATCCCATAGGATGTTGAAAGTGGAATAATAGCGCTATAACAATCTAGTGAGGACATAAAGGGCCTTTCTGCACTATGCTGTTATAGTGCTATTATTCCACTTTCAACCTCCTGTGGAATTCTGGGGTTTGTAGTCTACTGAGGCCAAAGAGCTCTCTGGCTGAGAATTCTTAAATGCCTCTCTATGAACTGCAAACCCCAGGATTCCATAGGAGGTTGAAAGTGGCATAATAGCACTATAACAGTGTTGTGCGGAAAGGCCCAAAGTTCCTATGGGATGAGATTTCGCGGATTGTATCCCTCTTCACCCGCCGTCCTAATTCTCCACACACACACTTACCACACCTGTTTCCCTCTACAGAGCCCCCGCAGTGGAGCAGCAGCAAGAGAAACCGTGGGTACGCGCCCCCCCCCCCAGTGAATCCCATAGAAACAAAGGGAAAGCCTTTTGTGGGCGACAGCTCCCAGAATCCCCCAGCCGTCTCTGGCCTTCTGGGAGCGCTGGTCCAAAGACATGTCGTGCCCCAGACGTCGGTCCCCTACCTGAGGAGTCTCCGGTCCCGCTCCGATCCCACGTCCCTTTGCAGCTTCTCCGCGGGGCGCGCCATGGACTCTCCCGTCCGAGAGGGTTCCGGCTGTAGCGCCGGAGGAGGAGACGGGGAGGCCGCTCCCCAGCCCCACCCGCCAAGGTGGCGGGCTTCTCGGAGGCGCAGCGCGGCGAGCGAGCCAACAAACAGGTGGGCGGGAAGGCGGGCAGCTCAGGGCGTCCTGGCGAGGCGCGCAAGCCTGGCTGCCGCCGAGGATTCCACCGGCACTCCTCCGCTCCCCGTCTGGCCCCAGGAGGAGGCGGGCAGGTAAGAACAGGCGAGCGGAGGAGGAGGCGGCGGCGGCGGCGAGCCAGTCCCCAGAGGCCTTTGCCCTCCGGCGCTCCCTCTGCCCTCCCTCCTTCCCTTCTCGGCTGCCTCAGTGAAGAGAGGAGAAGAGCTGGGGAAAGGTGCTGGGTTTTTTTTTTTTTGGGTTACAGCTTCCCGAACCAACGTGCAGGTGTGGGTGCTTATTATATTTCTATGACCATTTCCTCCCTACACTCTTATAGTGCTATTATTCCACTTTCAACATCCCAGTGGAATGCTGGGGTTTGCAGTTTAGGGAGGGACATTTAGCATCCTCAGCCAGAGAGCTCTTTGGCCTCAGTGAACTACAAACCCCAGAATTCCACAGGAGGTTGAAAGTGGAATAATAGCACTACAACAGTGGAGGGAGGAAACGGCCTTGGCAACCGGTTTCAGGCCATTTTCGCACTACACTGTTATAGTGCTACTATTCCACTTTTAACATCCTGTGGAATTCTGGGTTTCGTAGTTTAGGGAGGGGCATTTAGAATCCCCAGCCAGAGAGCTCTTTGGCCTCAGTAAACTACAAACCCCAGAATTCCACAGGAGGTTGAAAGTGGAATAATAGCACTACAACAGTGGAGGGAGGAAACGGCCTTGGCAACCAGTTTCAGGCCATTTTCGCACTACACTGTTATAATGCTACTATTCCACTTTTAACATCCTGTGGAGTTCTGGGTTTCATAGTTGAGGGAAGGGTATTTAGAATTCTCAGCCAGAGAGTTCCTGGCCTCAGGAAACTACAAACCCCAGAATTCCATAAGAGCATGATAACAATGTAGTGCGAAAATGGCCTTAGTCTCTTCCTCTTTTTCATGGGTTCGCAACTGCAGGGGGAGGGGGGCGATTTTTGCTCCCCAAACCGGCGGTTTGGCCTCAGTAAACTACAAACGTGGGAATGCCGCAGGAGGTTGAAAGTGAAATAATAGCACCATGACAGTGTAGTGTGGAAATGTCCTATATACAGTATTCTTTCTATAGTCTGGACATGCATATTCGATGAACAACAGGCACAGCAGACATTTAAAACAATTCTGGAGTCGAAAATCACTCACACTTAACTTTCAAGTTGTCGAGAACTTGGGGTTCAAGTACCTGAAAGAAGGGCTGCTTCTTCCCTGTCATTGGCAATCATTTCCCAAGTTCTGGTGTCTCTTTTTCCCTGTCCCATTTGAGGGTGAAACTATTTGAACTGTGGTATCTATTATTTTGAGAGCCCGCATTGTGTAGTGGTTTGAGTGTTGTATTAGGACCTTGGAGACTAGGATTTGATTTCCTGCTCCACCATGGAAAACTGCTGGGTGACCTTGGGTGCATCACACACTCTCAGCCCCCAGGAAACCCCAGGAAAAGGTTGCCAAAACTTAGAAAGGACTTGAAAGCACACAGCCACAGCATCTATATTTCAGAAGAAGAAAATACCTCTGAGCATTCCTTGCCTAAGAAAACCCTATGAAAGTGATGGGGTCACCATAAGTCGACAGGCAGCTTTAAGGCACAAACACACACATCTTTAACTATGGAATTTCTTTCTTTATTAGTTTGATTTATATGCCAATGAATAGGGCTCGTGGTGGCTTACAATTAACCTGCATGTAGATGGATATTATTAAAAAAGAAAGAAAAAGCAAACAAGTCTTGATAGACTTCTAAGGCCTTTTTTCAACCCATGGGAATTCCCCATATATTGAGAGTAAGGGTTAGGATTAACTTCACATGTCTTACATTTGCTGAACTAGGGAGGATTTCAGTTTCACACCCTTAGGACCACTGCCAAAAGGCGGCCAACCTGCTGAGATGGTGCTTCTGCTTCTTTGCAATAGATGTGCAGTCTTTGTGCCAACTGGTTTTTGTGTGTAGAAAAGAAAACACAGGACTAGTGGCTGGAACTTGGAGACATTGTTTATTACTTCTCTGCAAATGACCCTGCTGTAAAAAAGTCTTCTTTGTGAGCATAGTTCTGTCACAAAACTTGACTCTGAGGAACAAAATGTCCAAGTGGATGAGGAATAAACAGAACACACACAGTTAAGTACAAGCAAAACAGTTAAAGCATGATTTGAAAACACACCGGGAGATATATTTATCTCCCTAAAGTGTTCACTGCTTGCACCATAGAAAGATGCCTTAAACCACAGGTGACAACTGATGGCTTCTATATCAGAGGGCCAGTGATTCTGCTGTGGGTTTTAGCTCAAACTTTAAAGGAGTTGTCTGAGATGCTGAACCCAGAGTTGTTTTTCCACCCTTATTTCAAACCTCCAGCCCAGGAGGCCCATGTATGCTGTGAGTTCAGTGTGCTCCACATGCTTTACAGAGGCTTCTCATGTCTGAACTTGACAAGAAAAGAAAATGGGGAGGAAAACCAGTGGCAACTGAGACGTATTTTCATGAAGTCATGCAAACCCCATTCTTCCACTGGTGAGTAATCATGACCCGGTAGAATTTTTGTTCTGATTCAAAAAGACAAGCATTATAAGGAAACCTAACACAACAACTCTGAATCTCCCATGCAAATCTATTAGTGATTCACATCTTCGTCACAGTTTTGAGGATATGAATCTTCAGATCAGGGTCCCAGTAGGTGACAATGAAACAGTTTATCATGTTTGGAAACTCTCTAATCCGTTGATGCATTCTGCTAATCTGTTTTTCAGCTAATATATCATCATCTGAGAGCAGGCTATGGTGGAGGAAATTCCTTCTGATACAAAGGAGTTGAAGAGTCCACTGCAAATCTGTTGGAGAAGATGAGAAAATAATGTATTAGTAATTATGTTTTTCCTCATTAGTCAACCTAAAAAACAAAGGAGAGGAAATTGAGGTAACTTTAGGTTAACGTGGTGGTGGTTGTAGGATGAACTTTGGTAGCCTGTTTATTATATTCACTTGCCTGAGGTTCTGTCACAGGTTAATCCTGTGTAGGTTTACTCAGAGGTAAGCTTGTCATAGTCAATGCTGTTTATTCTCTTCTTTGTATTTGTAAGACTGTAGTGTAAAGCACTGGGCTCTATTTTTCCCTTTTGAGACACATAGTAAGAATTATGCATAGAATCAATCAAGTGGTTATTTGATCCTGGAGGAAAGCCTGGAACTCCAGCCCTCTGACTACAGAGACTGGCTGGAATGAATCAGATGAGAGAGAGAAAGAGAGACAGTAGCCATTTCTGCACTACATTCTAATAATAATAATAATAATAATAATAATAATAATAATAATAATAATAATAAATATCCTGCCTCTCCCCATGGATTGAGGCGGTACTACAACAGTACATTAAATACATTAAAAGCATTAAAACATAACCAATCATCCCCACCCACCAACCCATCTAAAACCAACCCCCTAAAACACATTAACTACAATCACTAACTATTAAAAACCCCTCCCCTTCCTAAACTGCAAACCCCAGGATTCCATAGGATGTTGATAGTGGAATAATCACGCTATAAGAATGTAGTGCGGAAATGGCCAATGTTAATTCTCCACTTGCCTAAGAGGACACACCCTTCTTCAGACACTTTGAATTATTTGAGAAAAAGTAAAACATTGCAAATATCTACAAATTTATTTCTCTGTGTTTAAGGCCATTTCTGCACCACACTGTTATAGTGCTATTATTCCACTTTCAACATCCTGTGGAATTTTGGGCTTTGTAGTTTCCTGAGGCCCAAGAGCTCTCTGGCTGAAAATTCTAAATGCCCCTCCTTAAACTGCAAACCCCAGGATTCCATAGGATGTTGGAGGTGCAATAATAGCACTGTAACAGGGTAGCGTGGAAATGGCCTAACACTCTAACTTATAGGTGGGGAACTTTTTCTTTTGCAGGAGCCTTCTTCTCTTGGGGATATTCTGCTGGGGATCGTGGGTAGAACTCAAATGCAATTAGACTGCCACTCTTCTCTCTGTGTTACCCCATGTTCCCTCTATCTTCCTCTTTGTTACATCTCCCTTTTCCCCTTCCCTTCTCCATTCAGTAGGCTGCTGGGAAGGAAAACTTTTTCTAGAGGACAGAGCTGTTTGCTTAAATAGGTTTTTAAAAATGTTTACATTGAGGGTGCTGCATGGAATGAAGCTGAGAGCAGAGTTTGGACATTTATTTATATGAAGGATTGAACATGCCTGTTTCCTGCTGCTCCAGAGACCAGGACATGGAGCAATGGTTTCAAACTTTAAGAAAAGAGACTCCATCTAAATGTTAGGAAGCGCTTCCTGATGATAAGAGCAGTTTGTCAGTGGAATACACAGCCTCGGAGTGTGTTGGAGTCTCCTTCTTTGGATAGTTTTAAACAGAAGACTCAATGACCTTTGTGGTCTCTTCCAACTCTATGATTTTACTTACTTATTTACTTACCTACTTAGACTACAACTCCTTGAAGCACTGGCCATGCTGACTGGGAATTCTGGGAGCTGAAAATATCATTTTTCTAATCTCTGGCAGAGAATTTTTGTTTGTGGCCTTAGAAGTGCTGAGTGCCCTGTCATGCCAGAAATGAATAGCAAAACGGAGTAAGAACAAATGTAGAAACTATTCAAGAAATCTATCAGCGTCTTAGAGAAGCTTTACAAGTTGTTTATAAACACACACATACATCAGTTAACAAAACCTCTGACAACAATGCTTATATTTACAAAATCTTTTTTATGTCCACCCAGACCCCCTTTCTTCCTTACCCTCTGTAAAGTTGGAAGCGGTGTCCCCCCCCCATTAGCTTTGGGCAGGATGGTAGAGGAGGGCTGGAGAAACACAGACTTCTCGTCTCAGGTTGCAGCAGTGTGTCTCCAGTAAACAGTGGAATAAACAAAGCTTTTGCTGGGAAGGATCAGAATTCTACTCTCAGCTATTCTACTGTGGCTGGGTGTGCCTGCCTGTGCCTAGCAAGGTAAACAGCAGCTGCCTCCAGAATCTCTTACTGAGCACGCATTAAAACAAAACAAAACCAAAACAAATAAACCCCACAGTTCTGTAAGCTGGCTACCAAATCATAAGAAAATAAGAAAATTGGAGGCTGGTGGAAGAAAAAGACATTCCCTCAATGCATAAGCTTTCAAGTGCTGTTTGGAAGGGTCTTTGTGTTTTTGTTCACTTGTGCAAGGCTTATGTGACCTGGGTTGCTTTATATCACATGTCTACATTCTTAGTTTTGAATCAAAGATTTGCTGAAACAAGTTGAACTGCTCTTTTTGTATGTAGTGTTGGAACCATCCCTGTTCTCTTCATGTCATTTCTGCTTCTTGTACCGAATTTTCTATTAAAAAAATAATGCTCAAGAAAACATCTGCTTTATTAACTGAGGTATACCTGTGCAGTCTTGCTGACACTAACCTCATCAAGGGCACCAGGATGATGGAATACAGGGAAAATTCCTGATATTTATTTAATCTGTGATTTTCAGTTCTTGTTCTTTAGGTCTCCTACGGTCTGTCCCAGTATCTCCTCTGCCGGCTTCCAGTTTATACAGGGCAATGGGAGGAGAGAGCTGCAGCTGTTCTTTATGGGGTAAGATTTGTATGGAATATGTTATTTCAGTGACTAAATCAAAATTGAAACAGACTAGCCAATTTAGTGCAGGAACATTATAATCTTACAGGTCAAACAGAACAAAGTGTTCTTTCCTTTTCAACCACAACTGGTGAGGTTTTTCCCTCCCCCCGCAACAAAATAAATAAATAAGTTTAAAAAATCAAATTAAAATCAAATTAAAATACCCTTCTAACCCTCCCCCATGACTCCAGATGTCCAACAAAATGGAAATACAAGGTTGGATACTTTTAAAGAGCTTCATCCTCTTTGTGTGTCCACCCCCCAAAATCTCTCAGTAGTTGGGGAAATTTCTATCATGAGCAACTGTTCAACTATTTATTCTGAAAGTGTTTCTTGGCTCTTAAGTGGACAACACATAAGCATGTTAAAGTCACATGAACCCAGAAAGACCTTCGTTGTAGTTGTGATGTTGTGGTGTGCCTTCAGCTCATCTTAATGGTGATCTTAAGAGGAACCTACCACAGGGTTTTCTTGACAAGATTTGTTGGGTGGAGTTGCCTTTGCCTTCCTCTAAAGCTGAGAAAGTGTGACCTCCCCAAGGTCACCCTCGGTGAGTTTCTGTGACTGAGCAGGGATTCGAACTCTGGTCTCCCAGAGTCCTAGTGCAACACTCATATCGCTGTACCACACTGGCACCTGTATCGGGGTGGGCACAGTGCAGCCAGCAGACTGTTCATCTCCCTGAGGGAGTCAATTTTGTGGGGGTAATTTCAATTTTCCCCCGTCCAAATGCCTTCTAGGAGTTGGGAGGGGGCATTTTTGCCACATTTTGCCTCTTTGAGCCATTTTCAGCCCAGGACATGCTTTTTTAAAGCTACAAGTAAACTGGTGACTTCCTGTTTTTGGGGAAAAAAGAAGACTTTCCTGGGTCTAAAAACATGGCAAAAAGGCCCCCACTCCACAGCAGCTAGAGTGCATTGGGGGATATTGGGGACATTTTTATTTTTATTATTATTATTTTTTTGTGGTAGGGTGATAGTGGGTACATCCCTTCAAAATCTCTTAGTGGGGTGATGTATCTCACTTGGCTTCCCATGATTGCCTGTCCCGGCCTACATGGATTTTAAGACTCTAGCACTAACTACAGCAGGGGTGGAGAATTTGCTGGGCTGCAATGTCCTGGGCTGCTATGAGGGCTGGGACTGATGAGAGTTGCAGTCCAGCAACATCTGGAGTCCCCTCCCATGCTTCATTTCCTCCGCCCCCTGCAACAAATTGAAAGAGCCAGAAGGTGATGACAATGTCAGCGAGACATACCCGCTAGCAAGCGGCATCATTCCAAAAGGCTTCACTGAGCAAGTCTACAAGCTGGAACATGCTGAGCACAAAATCTCGAGGCTAGTCAGAAGAGGAACACAGAGAAGGAGACTGTGTGGCTGGGAGTGCATGAGACAGGCAGACGAAAGGTTAAGGGGAAAATGCAGCAAATGAGACACTCGTCTGGCTTTCTGAGGTGCTTGTTATGCAGGCAGAGAAAGAATTGCGTAGTTTCCATTCCAAAGTTTTTTCCCCGTGATGAAGCATCTCTTTATGGTCCTGCTGCAGGAGCAGAAAATCCTAGGCATTGATGTGCTCCTCTTACAACCCCATAATGCCTTGGGGCAAGCAGCAGGGAGGAATCACAGTGCCAAAATTGGAATGCTTGAGACAAGAGCCCAGTTTACCCACCACAAAGGAGCCCACCATTAAGACATCCGGTTCTCTCCCTACGTTCAGCAGAAATTTTCCTTGATTTCTCCATTGTTCCTTTTTTGCATTCCCCTCATTTAGCTTGGTATTGTTGTGATGCCAGATCAGATGCTAGGAGGCTGAGCTGATTGTTATTCCATACCCTCCCATCATTTCACAAATGAAAACTGGAACATGTGGCCAAGCAATATCAGAATAAACTCCAGATGGCAAACATTATTAATAAGGAAAGACACAAAAACCAGGAGAGGCTGTAACAGTTCACTTTTCCCTGAACCCACTGAGAAGGGAAAGATGCTTCCTCAACTCTTCTTTTTCTGCTGCTGAGTTGAGTGCAAACTTGCGCTTTTAATTTAGTTCACAGGAATTGAAGTAAGCAGAGGACAAAAGGGGAAAGTAGTAGGAGGAGAGAAAAACTGAGAAACTGATTTGTTCTAAAGCAGCTGAAAAAGTGGAATGACAGAGGATTAATCAGGACTGTCCCTGCTAAATTGGGATGAGCGCAGGGTATGTAATTCTATTTTTTCTCAATAGTAAAACTATTATCTAACTTGATTTACTAGATTCACAGATCTATGGTTTGTGTGTGTGTATATGTGCCTTCAAGTCATCTGTTGAATTATGGTAACCCCATGAATTTCAAAAGGGTTTTTTTTTAGTCAAAGAATATTCAGAATTTTGCTGTTTTCTCCCTCTCCAATTTAGCCTACAGCATCTGGTGGTCCTTGATGATCTCCTATCCAACCACTAACTAGGTCTGATTGAGCTTAGCTTCCATGGTCAGATGGGTTATGGTGCATTCAGGGTATTTAGGCCTCTACATTTGCGGATTATTCCTATTAAACCTGAGCTTTGGGAACTGATGTAAATAATCAGTGGACATATTTGAAACTTTGAAAAAGTGTGTGTGCGTGTGTTCCTGCCTAGTAGGGCAAGACACTGACAAGATTAGTATTCCCTACAAAGTCTGTTGCTTGCATTTTGTAGCTAAATGTTAAATTGAATTGGGTACTGGTCATAGCAGAACTGAGGCCCTTTCCGCACGCGGCGAGGGAAACGCTCCCTGTCACTATTCACCGGCTTTTTGGTGGGTCCGTTTGGGTCCATCCTGACGAGGAACAGTGCGAGCTCGTCGCTCCGCATTGCTCCAGCGTCCAAAATGGCGCCTTCCGGTTGGTGGAAGCTCTCCACCAACCGGAGAAGCTTGCCAGCCTAAAGCCCACCCCTGGCAGATCTGCAGGCACGCACTAGTGTGCGCCTGCAAATCTGCACCGGAGCGTGGCGACGGAGCAACACGGGGTTGCGCGCTCTGTACTTTTTAAAAACCTCTTAAAAGAGGTTTTTAAAAAGCACGCTGTGCGATCAGTTCCAGTTGCTCTGGAGCGGACTGAGGTGCGGAACTACGAAAAGTAGTCCGCCCAGTCCACTCCACGGTGCAGAAGACCTCCATTGGAGGTCACTGTGCACCGTTTTAATAGGCTGGTGTGGAAAGGACCTGAGATTTGTGTTGTTCCACCAGAAGCCAGCAGTTTACTGTTATGAGTCCCACAGCTTGTCAGCCTGAAGGATGCTTTAATTGTTGCTTAGCATCAAATCTTCTACCCTATATACCCCAGTAAAATCCCTGAAAAACATATCTCTTAAGGCTGGCATTTTGAATTCTTTTGGTGTTTACTGATTATTGTGGTGATTTTAAGGGTTTTAATTATTGCAATAATTTTAATGTGTTTATTGACTAGTTTTTAATTGGTTGCTACTGTTTGCTGGCTGCTTGAGTGCCTATTTTTTTTTTGGTGGAAACCTAGGATATTTGGCCTTTAGCTATAGTCCTCAAACTCATACATAATACTTTTTTTGAGAGAGGAGGAAAAATGTCTCTTTTTCTTTCTCCAGCTCTGACATACAGATGATATACATGAACCCTGGGGCAGGTGGCAACCATCTTCAATCTCTTTATCAAGTACCCTACCCTTTATGGCAATTGGGAAACAGTAGTGTGCAGAACTGCACTTTTCATATGTATTTGTAAATTTCTGGGGCTGCTGAGAACTTGCCAAGGGAAATAAAGCAGAGGAGGTTAAAGAAATTTGAATCTACACTCCTACAGTGAGTATATCCTGAGATTGTGCCTATTTGGAGTAGAAGCCAAGTTGGGGAGGTGTCTTAATTACACCTTTGACGCCAAACCTCCCCTAAATATTTTGGACCATTACAATGATCACTCAGAACAATGTTATGTTTTTGGGCAGATCCCACTTCTCCTCACCCCCAATATCATGAAGACTGCAGTTGAGCTCAGAGGGAACATGGAAACAAAGGGGATGGCAGATGATATCATCATTCTTGTTAATCAGAAAGTCCTGATGCTTCCACTGTGTGAACCCTGGCTCCACTACAACATAGAAGTCCAATTCACTCCCTTTTGTCCAGCAGTCCCAATTGGTTTTTATGTGGAGTGATGGATTTATGAGTTGCTTTGTGTCCACTCCTAATACTGCCAGAGGTCCTCTAGCCTTCCCTCCTAAACAATATGTGGCGGCTTTAGTATCTATAGCAGTGGTTCTCAACCTGGGGGTTGGGACCCCTTTGGGGGTCGAATGACCATTTCGCAGGGGTCACCGCTCCTCACTCCTCCCCCCACCTTTTAAAAGAAGGTGGCCTCACAGCAAATGGGAGCAGTGCTTCTGAGACCCCTGTGCTGGGAGGAGGGGAGAGGAGGCATGCTGGGCGTTTCCCCGTCTTTCCCTGGCTGGTGGGAAAGCACTGGATGAGCCAAAACACATCTGCTTATGCCGCCGCCATCTTTCCTCTCTCCCTGTCCTTTCCTCCCTGCGCCTTGTGTAAAATGTGGGCTGTTTCGGCATTGCCTTTGGGAGTGACTGGCTTTTTGAACTGTGGAAACCCAACATTCAGAACTAGAACTACTGCCTTAATTCTGACATTGATGGACGCTTTCCGTGCTTAAAAAAAGGGGTGAGGGTTACCAGTTTTTAGGCATTAGAAGTTTATCCAGAGCAGTGATTTAGGGCAGTGTTTCCAATCTATTTGGAATTATAAATAAATAAATAATAAATAACTAACAAAAATGATTTTATGGTTGGGGGTCACCACAACATGAGGAACTGTATTAAGGGGTCGCGGCATTAGGAAGGTTGAGAACCACTGATCTATAGGATCACAGTAATCAAGAACCCATTGTGATTGCATCTAGCATGTCTGCAATAACATTACATGCCTGATTCATCTCAAACAAGGTGGAAATGATGGCAGACAGTCTGTCAAGATGGCTGCCCATAGAAACAATAGTTTTCCTTCCAAAACCCACGCCAGGAATGATGGATGAATTGCCTATAAGACATCACATCATATGTGGAGGCCTGGAGGACATGTTCCTTACAGAAAACGAAGCCTCCCTGGCCACAACTTGAGACCATCATCATCATCATCACCACCACCACCATCCTACCTTCTTCCCAGAATTGGGACTTAAAGTGCTTTGCAGTTTAAAAGACCAGTTTAAAGCAGTACTGTTCTTAGTCAAGGGCTTTGTACATACAAAGGAAAGACTGAAGGAAAACTGCTGTTTTAGTTTATGAGAGACCTCTGAATCATGTCACTAGACAGCTTGCTGATTTCCAAACACCTTCATTTATTTAAAAAGGTGACTGAAGAGAAGAAGCTGAAGAACAAGCAATGATTCCTTGAATAATGTGGGGATAAAATGAACTTATTTTGTAAATGTGAACATACTGTTTTTTCTTGCATTAATAATTTACAAAGGTGGTGATGAAGGATAAGAATGGATGAACTCTCACAGCTAATGATGAAACTACTTCACTATAATGAAACAGGATCCTTGAAGCTTTAAATAAATGATTCTCACACTTTGGCTCTCAATGTGTTTCAACTCCCAGAAGAGCCTCATCTGTTTTGGCCAGTTGTCTGGAATTGTGGGAGCAGAAGTCCCAACCAGCTAGAACTTGGAAGACCAAAGTTTGAGAACCACTGCTTTAAATAAAGTAGCAGTAACAGCAGTAATAGTAATATTACTACAGCACCAGATAACTTTTTTTTTTGGAGACAGGAATAATCTGTTGGGGGCTGCATGTCAGTTGTGGGTAAGGCTAAAGCATACATCCAGCAAGAGTGGACCCAAAAGTGGAAGGGGAGACCATTTTTTCTCTTCCTCTTTATGCTTCTCCATGGACTCCAGAAGAGGGGAGCAAGAGGCTTAGGCCCTCCACCAGTAGATGGGAGTAGTGAGACCCCCTGAAATGATATGGCAAAGTTGGACAACCAAGACTCCCATGTAATTGAGCCTCATCAGGAATCATCAATCAGAATTGTACTAAATGGTCAAACACTAAGGCCATTTCCACCCTACACTGTTATAGTGTTATGATTCTACTTTCAACTTCCTGTGGAATTCTGGGGTTTGTAGTTTACTGAGGCCAAAGAGCTCTCTGGCTGAAAATTCTAAAGGCCTCTCCCTATACTGCAAGCCCCAGGATTCCATAGGATGTTGGAGGTGGAATAATAGCACTGTAACAGTGTAGTGTGGGTATTAAGACTGGAATCAGTCCCTAGTCCTCCCAGAAACAACAGTAAATGTGTGCAGTCTACCCTGTGTGCACTTACTTCTGGGGAAATTACACTGAACACATAGAGGGCCCTCCTAAGTACACATTGTGCTTGTAAGAGTCTTCATATTTAAGGATATTTCAGTTATAATGGATGGGCAAAGTAATTTGCCTTCCCCTGCGAGTAGGCAAGAATTATGACAACCTGCCTGCTAATATTGACCCCTACCATAAACCAGTTTGAGGGGCCCTGTGCTTCTACCTTTTTGTGTCTTGCCTCCAAAGTTCCCTGCTAGGGAAGAAACAGATCACTTTCTCCAGACATCTGAACAAATTCAGAGAGCTTTCCAAGTAGGCTGATGCTAGGGCTACAGATTGCTCACTCCTGATGTAACGGTTTCTTTTTCTGTAGAGACTAAAAAATGAGACCAGGTAGATGCATCCAGAAAAGGAATGTGAAGGCACAGGAAAAACCAAACTGGGGCCCGAACCCATGAGGGCAAAACTGTGCAAGGTGTGCCCATGCTGGTTCATGCCCATATAAGCAACAACTACACTGGCCTCCCAGATGTTCAGCCCAGCCACTCTCCCAGGGAGGCCAAGAGCAGTAATGGCTTCTCCTGGCCCACCAAGGACACTGCCACTGATGTGAGCTTGGAAGAAGGCTGGGGGAGAGTTAGTGGGGGGAGGTCTTAGATATGTTGAGGGGGCTGGGTTCTTGAATGGCAGCTGGCTGGGGCTGGGTAGCAGAATGGCAGAGATTCAGCAGGGAGATGAGGATAGGGTTGGTGCTGGGGGTGCTGCTGGGCTCTGAGTCTCCCTCTGTCATCCACTGCCATTATGGGGGTGGCCTTGACCACACCACCTCTTCTCTACCTTGGGTTTCTTTCACACAATACACCTGCAGTACTTTGATGCCCCGTGAACTGCCATGGTTCTGTGTTCTGTGGAATCCAGAGATTTGTACTTTCATGATAGCCATCCTTAAATATCTGAAGGAATGTCATGTAGACTGAAACTGGAATGTAAACCAACTCAAGTCAGACTCGAGTTGCTTCAGTGACTTGACTTGGACTTGACTTGGCAATAAATGAGAGACTGGCTCAACTCAACATGTGACTTGTCTATTTTTAGTGACTGACTTGCTGTCCTAACTGCCCTTGGTAGTCCCCCTTTCCCCTCCAGCCTTTTTCCAATCAGCAAACAGGGAACATTATGTTGAAGAATCAATGAGAGCTGCACATGCTCCTTATCCTTGCCTCACCCTTGTTTCTCATTTTTTTTAGAAGCCATTTATAGGAAAGCAAAAGTGTGGGAAGATTGAAGAGGGGAAAACAACAGCTTTCATTGGTGAGTGTGGGCATGGAGTGGTCTGAGCATCTGGGGCAAGTAGAGGTCATGGTGGGTCCCACCCAGTGGAGACAGATAATTGCGGGGGGGGGACAGATGATGAGGAGACAGTGGGATGGAGGGGAGAGGAGAGGGTCGGTTGTACAAGTGCCTGTTCTTCGATGGCTGAAGGCTTCATTCCAATCCTGTTTGGTTGCAAGTAGATGGGAAAAGCAGGGCATCCTTGCCAGCCATGGCAGAGTAGGGAGCAGTTTCCTCCTGGAGGACCTACTTGTTCTTCAGTGGCTGAAGGTTTGGTTCCAATCCTGCTTGCTCACAAGTAAATGGGAAAGGCAGGGCATTGTTGCCAGCCATGGTAGAGTGGGAAGCAGTTTCCTACTGGAGGGTCTATCTGTTCTTTGATGCCTGAGGGCTTCCTTCCAATCCTGCTTGCTCACAACTTAACACCCTCCACACCACCACCACCACCACCACCTCCTTTTTCAGTGTAAGTGTTGGCTTCCAGACTTGAGACTTGCCTTGAATTATTTTTCAGGGACCTGAGAGTTGATTTGAGACTTGAAGGTGGGGCCTTGAAACTTGACTTAAGACTTGAAGTAAAAGACTTAAATATATCACTGCAAAAGACTATACCAGCCATTTAACTTCTCACCCAGATCTCTTTGCCTCTGAACAAACCATGTCATATCCCAATAATTTTCTAATTCCCACCAAGATACTGATCCAAAATTTAAGCAATTCCCCTTCAAGTAATTATCCCAATCATCAACCACCATTGCTGTTGTAAATTAAATGAAAAACTGTTATACATGCTGCAGCAATTGTACATAGTTCAACTTTAGTGACATGGAGAGGGGGAAAGTAAGGTCAAGAGGAGTGGGTGCGGCCAGATGACATCAGAGGAGGTGATTTGATGGCTTAACCCTACCCATGCTGTGATGTCATCTGACTCACAAGTTTGGTGGCAGTGGTGGTATTACAGTTCTCAACGTGTGCTCCAGACAATGTAGATGATGACTGATGGGCTTTTCCGTCCCTCTTTTCTGTGAGTCATGGGTTTCCTTCTATTTTCTTCAAGGAAGGTTGTCAGTCACTTTAGTCATGACAACAAAGTCTGGACTGAGATATTATGTCAGTATTTTAGTCATTTAGTCACTCTTTTAAACAACAAGGGAATTCACCAGTCTTCACTGCACTCACTTGGGTAAACTCACCTGAGTGAGATCTGAATGAGTGCATGAAACATGGGAAACTCCCAGTCTATGACATTCTCTTCAAATGCTTCTCCAGGGGGAGCCACTGTGATGATGTTCATCAAAGCTTATTTCACTGTCATTTTAATTTCCCAACAGTGCTCTGTATACAATCTTTCAATACGAGTTGTAATGTCTGAACAATTGTGAAATCATGAACTATCTACTTTCTGAACAAAACCGCAAGAAACATGAACAGCTAGGTATGATGAAAGAAGCTGAATTTCTCGACCTTTTTACTCTGGAGGAACCCTTCTAATGAGTTTCAGGTCTAAGGGAACTCTTGTATAAAAATTATTAAATCTAAAGCTCAAAAATTTTCTTCCCCCCGCCACCAAACATGATTTCTTATGGAATCCCCAGATACCTGTTGCAGAGCTCTAAGGTTCCAGGGAATCACTGGAACCTTAAGGGAATCAAAAGAGTGTTCACTGAGTAAAAATATAAAATGGTGTCACTGTCTTTTCACCAGCAGATGTCACTGTATGCACATCCTACAGCCAATACTGAAGTTTAATTTTTCAGTTGCCTATTAGATAATTTCTCCAAGGAGAATTTGGTAGAGGATTTGTTCATGCGCTCTATGTGGCAGGTTTGTTTCTACATTGTACTGCTGGATTACTCAATATATTTACTCCCAATTGAATATGTGAACTTATTTCACCTGAAAACATTCTGTTTGGAGTACTGTCAAACTTTAAAGTGCACCTGTGATGATGAAGTCATATGTCTCTGTCCCCACTGTTTGGAGGATATATAAATCACTCCAAAGATCACAACATATTTCCTTTGCAGACTACCTTCCAAAGTCCCTACTCATCTTGGCCAGGGGGGCAGGGGCATATCACAAGCCCAATGTGAGAGGCATTCTTATATTGTGCTATTTGTTATTCATGGCTTGAGCTCTTTCCGGTTATCCAGCTTTTGGTATCAAGTTGTTCACTGTTGCCCACCCCCACTTCTTTACTTTACACTTAAGAGTAACTTCCTTTGAAGTGAATGGGCATGATTAATTCATTCAGATGTTCATAGGAAATGACACAGAGAAGGAATTGCTCAGGTGGTAGATTGTACATTTCACTGAAAAGCTGATGTTATCTTTTCTTCAGATGCCAGAAGATTAGAGTTCAGAGGATCAGGAAATGTCTGCAAAGCTTAGAAGTGGTTTGTGACTTCTGTCAGATGACAGATTTATTTGGGCACTTTGTGATAAGCAACATGTTAGAAATTCCCTTTCAGAATAAGCAGCTTTTAAGTCTCATTTGTGAAGGAACGCAGGAAGACAGGTAGTGGAAAGGGAGAGAGTTTAGGGTCATTTCTGCATAGCATTGCTATACCGCCATAGCAGCAGGTTGTTTTCAGGTCAGGAATCATGCTACCACATGACGTCATCACTATCCAGCTGCTATCCCATCCCCAAGCGTTGCAAAATGGCTGTATTCTATTTCCAGAAAAAAAAACCCATTAAGCACCTCCTTTAGTGTTTCAATTCTGTCAGCTGGCTCAGTGAGGAACTGTAATAGCGCTTGATAGCAGCTCCTGTTGTTGTGGATCTAGTAGTGGGTGTGTTCAGGTTCTCCCTCCCTCAGTGACTCCCATGGAATGGTAACTTTGAAATCTATCACAAATCTATCATGTTTACTTTAAAGTTCTCCTTTGAGTTAAAACTTTTTTTGTTTTTTAAAATACGTTTTTAGGCATTATAACATGAAAATGCAATAGTGTACTAGTGTGTTTAGTACAGCTTCCAAAGGCAAACCCCCCCACCAATCAGGGGTGGTGGGGCGAGGTGAAGGCAGGGAAACGGAGTGGCCAAGCACACTGTAGTGCAGAAGGAACAGCAGTGGCAATATCGCTACTCATCGACTGAAGGCGGGAGGGTGCGGAAAACAGCATTCTTAATCTACTACCATCATGCAATTGGCAATGCCGGGATTGTAACAGCTAACGGCATCTAGGGTGGAAATGGCCTAAGAGATCTTGTATTGTAGAACCCCAGTGGGTCATTCCTCAGATTTTACAAGGAGTCCACTGATGAGAGTCAGTATGGTATAGTGGTTTGACTGTTAGACTGTGACTCTGGAGACCAGGGTTTGAATCCTCACTTAGCCACAGAAGCCCACTGGGTGATCTTGGACAAATCAGATTGTCTCAGCCTCAGTGGAGGGCAATGGCAAACCCCCTCTGAACAGATCCTGCCCAGAAAATCTCATGATAGGTTTGCCTTAGGGTCACCATAAGTTGGAAATGACTTGAAGGCATACAGTAACCACCACAACCACTGATGTCATCAGTTTCTCCAGTGGTGCTTTTGCCTTTTTTTTTTCTTTTTCCTAATTACAGCTAGCCTTAGTTTTTTGAGAAGAACAGAAGAGTCAGCCAGTCTCTATAGGTTAGACGCCCTTAGTGCTATTTTTCTGCCTTTTGTGGATGAGAGGTGCCGCTTTCATGTAGGTACTGACCTACTAGGCATGTGAACCTTTTGTAGCTCAACACACATCCAGGGTGGTGGGCATCATTTCTAGAGTCCATTTAATTTCTTTTTAATTGATCTTTTAAGTAGTACTAAAACATATTTCCAAGTGTATTTACTACATGTACTAAAACATCACTTAAATGAAACTACATTTCATTGCACATTTTCTTGTGTGCCTTCAAGTTGTTTCTGACTTACGGTGGTGTAAAGGCGAATCTATCGTCGGGTTTTCCGGGGCTGTGTACGTGTGTGAGAAATGCACCCAAAGTTACCCAGTGGGTTTCCTTGGCCAAGCAGGGAATCGAACCCTATATATTCCGATGCTCAAACCAGTACATCATGCTGACTCTCAACACTATATATCCCTCCGCCTAATATTAGAACCCTATATTTAAAATGCAGCTCTTCAATTCACCACCATTTTTGCAAGGTGCTTAATAGATGTCTCAGAAAGGTTTTTAAAATTTTTCTTTTTCTTTCTTTTTAAATTAGCCTTGCAGGTATATTCCTTTGTAATGCTAATTTTTGAGCCACCAAGGCTCCATAGTAGTAAATGTTCTCTAAATCAACAATTTAGAGCACATTTTTGCTGTAGCACCTAAAGCTGGTATGTACATCTGAATTACCTGAAAACTCAAATTTTAAGCTAAACTCAGTTAAAATATGGTTCTCTAAATGCTATTTACCCTAGGACTACAGAATTGAGAGTGACTCCACACTTGTGTCTGCTAATGGTCACAGAATATGGTGAAATGAGTCTGCTTTTACTGTCATGGCTCCATCCCCTGGAAGGTCTTAACCCAGGAGCTCCTCTGGTACCTCTTATTACCCTTTTCTTTGCCAAATCCTGTCCCAGGTTTTACAACTTTGATATAAAATTAATCTAGGGCACCAGAGAGGTCCCTCGGATGTGCACGTAGGCAATAGAAACGGCCATGCAATCAAAAAGGAAAAGAACCCAGACCAGGCCAGTAAATATCCCCAGTCACGCAGCAACAGAAAGACCTCATGTCATATTGCCCTGATGGACAAATGGTATTTGACCTTTTTAGGAGTCCACTTGAAGGGAGTCAATGTGTTGGGCACTGGAAGTAATAAACCTTATCAAACCATCTCCAGATGCACACCACAGCCTCAAAGCAGAGGAAGATCCTGTTATTTAGATGATCTTCCGATATCAGAAAAATGCCAGGTGTGAAGATGTTTTGGTCTTCTGCCCTGTTTGTTTATCCTGGGAAAGGATTTTGTTTTCAAAGAAAATGTTTTCTACAAATAGTCCATGTTTTAAGGCTAGAGCAGACAGAACAACACAGACACACACAGGAAAAGATGGGACCATATGGCTTTTCCAGGCATGGATCACCATAAATATTGGGACACAGTTCCTCATTCTTTGGGGAGTTCATTCCTTGGGAGTTCTTTTTGGGAGAAGTTCTTTTCTGGCTTCTTCCTCTGAAGTTTAAAAGATGCATTTGGAGTGTTAAGTGAGAAATCTCTCTCAGAGCCGCAGAAACAATGGAGATGGTAACCAGCTTAAATTTACAATACTATGGACTCCCCCTCCTCACAGGAGTGGCTGGAAATCACCTTTTCTCCCAGCAGAAGGATTCTAAATTTGGTATCGTATGTCAACAGATCCTTTTTGTCTCTCTCTCTTTCTTAATTTTAATCTTTTTCTAACTTTATAGCCTAGTATGCTTGAAGTGTGAATGAATCTGGGTGAGTGTATGAAATTTAACTTTTTATAAGCTTGTTTACTTGTTATAGTGAATGTAGCTGAGTTATTGTAGGGATTTTTACATTTATGTTAATAAAATACTTAGATTTGAACAATTGGTGTGATTTTTGTCTGACCTGACCTGGTATAAATTTGGGTTTGCAAGATCCTGCTAAGTTACCCTGCCTCTCGTAAGCTAAACAGTGCTCTGAACTAATTTCCCCACACTTTTGATAGATTTTGGGAATCCTCTTGAAGGAGTCCTAAGCAAATAGATTGATGTAGAGAAAACAGGGTAACACTCTGATCACACTGTCCCAGGATTCCACATGATGCAGCCATGGGAGTTAAAGTTGTAACCATCATGGTGCTGAAACCACATAGTGTGAAAGGGTCTGGTAAAGTGGCCATGTGCTTTACTTTACAAAGGACAGTCTTCTATTTGAGAAAGTCCATTCAAGTCCATCCAGAAAAGGATCCATAAAAATGGAAAACAGAGAAGGGTCCCAAAGACGTTCACAGCAGTATAGCATATTTGGCAGACAGGTCACCTGGTCACAGTACTCCTCACTATTGTGTTTTTTATATATGTATTTATATATTTCAAAGAATGAAGAGTTGCACCACAAGTAAGAACACCAGCAACAGAAAACCAGCCTTGTCCCTGATATAAATAGCCTGTACTTTTGTGTGTGTGTGTGTGTGTGTCTGTCTGTCTGTCTGTCTGTCTGTCTGTGAGAGAGAGAGAGAGAGAATGAGCCCTGACAAGCATTTTAGCTAAGGAGGCTGGTTCCTATCTGCCTCCCTGAAATAGGAGCCAAGCAGGCATTGGGTAGCCTTTCTTTTTTCCCCCCTTGATAATTTTGGTTTTTTTGGTAAGGCAAAAGCAAATCAAATCACATCCAAGAAACAGCAGTTGGAGAACATACAGGAAGATGTGCTAAGGCCACAAACTATGCTAACTTTAAGAGGAATTCTGAAAAACAAACTTTTCAACTGCCCTAATCTGTCAGGATAGTCCTGGTCAATCTTCTTTCATTCTGCTTTTTCAGCTGCTTTTACAAGTTTTACAGTTTCTCTCTTCTCCTCCCATTTTCTTGCTTTGTCCTTGGCTTCTTTCAGTTGCTGCAAACTGAGTTCAAAAACAACTGCAGTGCTTCCTAACTTGTCTTTTCTTCGTCATTAATAATTTTTGCCATCTTGATCACATTCTGAAATAGCTTGGCCAGTTGTGTCCTGGTTTTCATCTGTGAAGTGTTGGGAGGGTATGAAAAAACTGCATTCAACTAACCAATTAGTTATTCATTTAGTTTATATGAAAAAGAGGAACACCCCATAGTCCAAGTGGAAGGGGCACACCTTACCCGAAAGTGCCAGGGCAAACCGCCCCTAACTGGGATGCAGGCTGCTGGTATATAGAGACACTTTATAATCTGAGGTTCTAAACTGTAGCATACTGAGCCATGCACACAGGCATCACAAACTGAAGACACAGTTGTCTGGGCCTCCTATAAAATTCCCACCCAAGAGGCAATAACACATTAAAAGCCTTAACTGTGAACACCCAAAGTCAGTCGTTCTCCAGCGGTGGGGAAGGACCTTAAGGGGGAGCATGATAGTTGCTCAAAGAGGGCACAAGGAAAGTCAGCCTGCAAGTACAGCAAATGTGAAAAAGAAGAAAATGTGTGGGTATGTGCGTGCACATGTGCTATTGAGGATAACATTAAGCCAGAGGGGCCTGTGTGAGAGAGAAGTATAGGATAGGACACCACGGGGGGGGGCACGGCGGGGGGGAGCTCAATGTCCTCATGTAGATGCAGAGGGGATAACAGGGGAATAAGATCTGAGACCCACTGCCCTAGGTAGAACATGTGTTTTACTCCTGAGTTACGTGACCAGCATGACTGGTTCAACAATAGCCATGTTATGCTAAAGCAAATAACACTGGGAAAAGTGGAAGTCAAAGATAAGAGTGTGAAAAGTTCCTTTCCTCATAACTGTCTCTTTTGTTATATGAATTCTCTGATCTTTTATAACTCTCTTCCTCTGTGTCAGAGACAGATAAAGAGCTCCCTGGCTCAGAATTCTAAATGCCCCTCCCTAAACCCCAGGATTCCATAGGATGTGGAAAGTGGACTAATAGCACTATAACAATGTAGTGTGGAAATGGTCTAAATGTATGTGTATGTTTTTCTCAATTTTGGACCCAGGCATGTAGCAAAACTTTGTGTGTATGTTTGTGGTTGTGTGGCAGGGGAGCAGTAGTGCTGATTCACAGTCCTGTTATTCTCCTGAATTTCTTTTGACTTAGTAAACAATAGAGTCATTCTGCAGGTGGTGGGGATTTTCCCTACTCCATACTCAAGGCGTAATGCAAATCTTTGATGCTGTGGTGTACAAATATTTGCTGAGCACTTTCAGATCCTGAGCTGGAAGTATTCAAATGAGATTACAGAAACAGATCAAAACAGAGCAACTTTTCCTCTCTCCAGTGTAATTCACAATGATAACTTTTGCATGTCTGTGTGTACGTGTGTGCCTTCAAGTTGCCTGTGACTTACAGCAACCCTATGAATTCTACATGGTTTTCTTAGGCAAGGAATACTCAGTGGTGGTTTTGCCAGTTCCTTCCTATGAAGTTTAGGCTGTAGCACCTGGTATTTGTTGGCAGTCTCCCATCCAAGAACCAAGTAGAGCTGCCCCACTTAGCTCCCAGTATTAGATGGGATCTGGTGCCTTTAGGATATTTGGGCCAGACAGACATTTCATGCATATACTGCCTTTTTAGCAGTTAGTTGATGGGTTCCTGCACTAAGGCCATTTTAACACTAGAGGCCATTAGTGCGTTATACTGTTATAATGGTGGCATTGCCATTTGTGCAATGCTGTTGGGATAGGGATGCTCTTTTCTGCACCCTTTCTTCTTAAGTGGATGGGTAGCGGTATTGCCATGGTGTTCATTCCACATTACAGCATCCTTGGCCACCCCCATGCTCTGCCGTCATCTTGCCCCACCATCCCTGATTGAGTGGTGACTTTTTTTTTGTGGAAGCTGTACTAATGCAGCAGCATGACATGCTAGTACATTATTGCACTTTTGCCCTATCCTGTTTAAAAATGTATTTAAAAAATTAAAAGTTTTGACTCAAAGGAGACATTTAAACTAAACAGGGAAAGGTGAGAGAAAGTTACCACACCATAGGAGTTGCTGAGCCGAGGGATGAGCTGGAAACACCCACAGCCTGTCCACTGCTGGATCCTCCATAATACGAAGCACTGTCAAGCGCTATAACAGTACTGCACTACAATGGCTGACGGAATTGGAGCACTATCGGAGGCTCTTAACGGATTTTTTCTGGAAATGGAATATGATGATTTGGCGATGCTTGGAGATGGGATAGTAGCTGGACAGTGACAACGTTGCGTGGAAGTACAGCTCCTGGACTGGTAACAACCCACTGCTATAGCATTATAGTGATGTTGTGCAGAAATGGCCTGAGGAGAGGCATGTGTTTTCACACAATCAATTATAAAAATAGACATCTTGGAAATAATTCACTGAGGGCTATATCCAGTTACTAGTCCCCAGAGTTGACACACTGAGTCTGTTGTTGAAGAGTGACTTTATTTAATTATTTAAATTAAAATGTTTCTATCCTACCTTTACCATGGGATCTCAGGGCAGAGTGCAGTATAAACAACATAAAACCATTCAAAATTAAAACCATTATAGGAAGCCCCCACCCTTTGACACACTGTTATCTGGTGACTCACTCGTTTGATGCTTCCATATTATGGACAAATTCCATTAATTTGATGCAGGTTCTGCTCTTTCATCAGTTTTTCTTGCCTACAGAGGCTCACTTGGGACCACTCGCACATGCGAGCTGCTTGCAAAGCAAGCTGGGAGGGGGAAAAGACACCAAGCTGGCTGAAATAACTTTGCAAGCAGCATATGTGCATTTGGTCTGAAGTGAGCCTTCATGAGTCCTTCATGCTCCCTGCAATACAGTACATGGGCTCAGCTTTCCCATCAATTCCATTTTCTGGCAGTGCTCTAGTCCCTAAACTGTCAGATAAGCAGGCAGAGCCTGTAGTAATTTTGAAGAAGTTATAAACATATTAAACAAGAAAACAGTTTAAATGACTTTAAACACAACAAAAATTTAAAGTGTAAATGTAAGTGTACATTTTGAAGTGCTGTATTTGCCGGTATATAAGACACACTTTCCCCCTGAAAAGTAACATTTAAAAATGGAGTGGATCTT
>CAOLHI010006648.1:0-27416 GCA_948474755.1 Ctenosaura bakeri
AAAAGAGCCCTCCCCTCAAATACATTCCAGGGACCATTTTAAAGTATTGAGGAATCTGAAAAGTATTTAAAGTATTGAGGAATCTGAAAAACGTTAGAGGGAGGGGAGAAAATGAGAGTGAATTCTTAGAAAGATGCAGTATGTGTTCTGGCTTCTGTGTGTCAGGAAATACACATATATTTCAAGGCAGGACAGAAACAAGTATATGTTGCTTATTTTGAAATAATTGCTTCCCATTGCTTTTTGGGGTCAGGTGTGGTTCTCCAAGAACTGTTCTATTACACTCTTCTTGTTAAAAAAAAAAATTAAGTGCTTTCCTTAACTTCAGTCATTATTTGCACAGCAACAACAATGTATCACCCTATCCTGTCTTTGATAACATGTTGTTGTTGTTGTTTTAATATTGAGGGAGAAAAACCTTGCAAAATGTTCTGGAATTGTTGATGTTGTCTTGAAGAGTATGTCGTTGCACAGAGAACAGGACGTTTGGGGAAGAACAAAAGTGCGTTGATTTTGCTGTGTGTTCTATGTATACAAGATTCAGTCCTTGACATCTTCAAGTACAACTGGGAAAAACAACTGCCTGAAACCCTGGAGAGCCACTGCCAATTGGTGCCAACAACGATATACTGAACATGATGAACCAACTGTCTGATTTGGTATAAAGCAGCTACCTATGTTTCTTTGTTCTTATGACTGCAACAGAGGGCACACCCAGTCTGACAACAGTCACAATTTTCTGGATTCTCTTAAATACAGCTTGGATCAACATTGTTGAAAAGCATAGGTGGCTTGTGACAAGAGTATGGTGGAGTACTCCAACCCAAAATTTCTGGGTGGAATTCCGCCCCCCTTACACAGGCCATGACAAATAGAAAGTACACAAATTTGGACTTGTCTTGGTAACAGTAGCGGTAATATGTGCCTTCAAGCTGTGGCCTTATTTGCTGCTTATGAATTTTCTTAATAGCTGCAAAGGCAGATGATCAACATGAGGTTTCTGTACTTTCAAGATAAATCAAGAAAGATCTGCCTATCTTTGTCCCTTTATTAAATATTAAAGGCCCCCAACTACTTCAGTTCTGTGTAGTGTACTGAGATTGTAAGGGAGGATCAGATGAGAAACCCTGTGCCAGTCAGTCTTCATGTAAATTACAGAGGTGTCAAAAAATCTCAATCTTGGAGGACTAGGGGTTTAAAAAGTTTTGCTGCATTTGTTCTATAGCAGTTTCCTGTTCTTGGTTGAGTGCTGGTCACTGGCATGTGATCTATTAGAAGGTGGTTTTAGAAAGAATCAGAATCACTCTTCTCCATAGAAAAGTATTAGAACAAAATGTCTGCTTCTACATAAGTGGTAAGGGACCATTTTGGTTAGGACATGTGAGGGACTTTTGTTATGTTCCTCACCTGATTATCAGTCCCAAGGTTTCTTCAAATGTAATTTATAGCCTTGCAATTTCTTAAGCTACATATTATCTTGGGAAGGACAACCTTTAAAATCTGATTTAATCCTTCTTACTGTTGAATAAAGCTTTCCTGCTCCTTGTTAAACTTCATGGTGGTTTTTGGCTACTTGGTGCACAGGGCACTTCCCTCCAGGGAGAGGGAAAGTGAATTTTTATCATCACTCTATTGCCCACCTGGGAAAGATGGAGAAAAACATATGGGTAATGGGCCAGCATTGTGCAGAGATTTGAGTGTTGGACTATGAGCCTGGAGACAAGGGTTCAATTCCCCATTCAGCCATGGAAATCCACTCAGTGACCTTGAGCATGTCACATACTCTCAGCCCCAGAAAACTCTATGATAGATTCACCTTAGGATCATCATAAGTTAAAAAGGACTTGAAGGTACACAACAATGGGGAGGAGCAGAAAGCATCTGGTTGGTCTAGCCTCCCTTCTTTGCTCAAGAGCTCAAGGCAAAGCTAAAACCTAAGATGCTCCCACACATTTTCTATCTGGCATTTTATTTGAATCTAGCCTAGATGGAATGGAAATAGAAATGTCCTGTAATTATATATAGGAACCAATGAGGTGTAGTTGCAGTGTTGGGCTACAACTCTGAGAGACCAGAGTTGTAATCCCCAGTTGGCTGAGAAAAACATTGGGTGTTCTTGGTCAAGTCACACGCTCTCAGCCTCAGAAAAAGGCAATGGCAAACCCCTGCTGAACAAATCTTGCCAAGAAAACCCCATGATAACTTTGGCTTAGACTGAGCATAACTCAGAAATGATTTGAAGGCACAACAGCAAATCGTAAGTATGATCAGTGAATAATACTGTGAGCATTTCTTCACATTCCACTCTAATTAATAATGCATATATGCAGATAAGTATTGTGTAGTCATAATGGATACATGTAGTTTATTAAGGATGCAATGAATAATTACAGATTTTCTTATCCTCCGTGAGAAAGAGTAATTCAGTGCACTGAAACAACCCATGAAGAAAATCATCACTTATTACTGAAATTTTCTTATTTTTATTCCCCCCCCCTTTTTGTTTTGCATTTTGGGACTGTTTTCACAAAGAAATGAAATTGCAAAAAAAGATCTTGTATTTTGAGCAGAGAACAATGTATTTGCAAAGAAAATTGTATTTTTTTAAAAAAAAGGTGTTTTGAACAGAAATAATTTTGCACAAAATAACCTTTTTCTCTGCAAGTTTATTGTTTTTGTGTTTTGTGTGTGAGAGTTTCAATCACTGAAAAATGTGCAGAAACTGTAATTTTGCCCAGTGGGGAAAAAAATTTGGAATTATTTGTTCTTGCCTGCAAGAACTAAATAAAGATTTTCATCCCTACTAATTATAAAATAGAGGTCGTATATATAGTGTTTAGGACTAGGACATTAATTAATATTAGTTTTCTCAGATGATTCCAAAATTGGCAGATTTAGATTTTTGGATACTGAAAATCTGAATGTTGTAAGAATGACATTCCCCACCTTCTCTAACGCAGCCGAGATGGTTGGATCATTTACAGCGATGGCTGGAGCAACTCTTGCAAGCATTATTCTAACACATTTAAACATTTTTTTCCTTCAGACATTTTATTCATATGCATGTCTGTGTAGATTTAAGCAATTAAAGAGCTCACAATTAATCATCACATAATATTTTTACTGCCAGAGGTGGGGCATGCACTTTAATTACTTTCTTCCAGAGCTTAGAAGTAACCCACTACGGATGAGAAATTACTGGTGATTAATTCCTTTTTCCAAATAATAAAGGTATAATCTTTTTTTCCTTAGAAAAGCTATATGATTGTAATTTGATGGGATATAATTTAATTCCTTTTGGTAACTAACCATAATTTTTAGTTACTTCTGTAGTTGCAGGGAGTGACCATGCTTTAGCACTTGCTTCAAGCCCTAGTTTGTGCCATGCCTCACACCGCTGAATAACAAATGTTCAGATGTTGTTTCTCAACTAAATTAAAAATGACCTTTAGTTACCATCGAGAAACTGCAAAACAAAAGTTACTTTTAAAACATAACAGTGCCCTTAAAGTCTGTAGAACAAAAGTAGCAACTAACTAATTACTTTCTTTAAAAAAATCGTTTTCTAAGTTGCGCTTTTGACAAGTTCTTTTTTAAAAAATGAGCATAGTTTTCCTATATTCTCATGTGAAGAACTGGTGCCACTACAGTTGTGGTGCTATAGATTGTAAACCCCACATGTTGGGGACATTGGAGTGTAATGACACCACACAGTTATGTCAGTTTCATCTACTTTAATTTTCATGGCTCAGTTCTCAGGCTCCTGGCATTCATGTGATGACGAGTTACTTAGAATTTTCTGCTATAAAGTCTGAATCCACTCCTCAAACTCCAGTTTCTAAGGTACAGTCATCCCTCCACATTCACTAGGATTAGGGGCAGAGGACCCCCATGAAAGTGAAAAAACTGTGAATAACTCTAGGCCCTCCCAAACCATATTTAACAAACAAAAAGTATGATCACCATATTCAACCCACTGTGGATTCCTTTGAGGCCTCAGGGAGCTGGTGGGGCTTACTGCCATCTCCACTGCTACCCTAGACCATTTTTAATAGGGATGTACAAGTCTTATTCACAGTTTCTCAGTCTCACAAGGCTTGCAGTCTCCATGAAAAATGGCATGGGGAGGCAGCAGAGGTGACAGCAAATAAGCCGTGAATAATCAAATCTGCAAAAGTGAGACCAGCAAATGTGGAGGGGTGACTGTACTTTAAAAAGAGATGGATTAAAAATTAGATCTAATTCAGTAGTGCGTATAGACACTCAGGGTCCCTTGGGAACTGGACTTCAAGGGAATGGGCTAGAACTCCCTGTGAAGTACTTGGAAGTATCTCATGAAACTACAAATTCCAGGGTTCTTTAGAGAGGAGCTGTGGTAATTAAAATAGTTTTAAAGTGATATAACTGTGTAATAAAGAGGCACCCATTGTGATTAGCTGTTAGTCCCAACTGCTTTTTCTACAGCCTCTACTCTCTTCTCAATGAAATAACACAATTTAAAAATATCATTGTTTTTCGAGTCGGGGGGGAGGTTGATAGCTACTTTAATAGTGGCATCCCTCAGGGCAGTAGAGCATTTGGGACGGCTGTGGTGCTAATGTGTGTGCATAGTAGCTGGTGTGCTAGTATACAGTTTTAAATGAAAGCAGAGGGGAAAAATGAAATCTGTAAGCAAAACTGCAGCTCATATGAGCTGGTACCAGTGCCACCCAAAGAAAGAGCTGTCTGAGGAACAACTGCCATATTTCAACTCTGCCTTCACCAAAGCTGCTTTGGTTACCGCTGAAGACGGCATGTAGTTTGACGACTGAATGGAAAAGAAAATAATAATTGGAAAGTTCTTTCGATGGGCAGTACTATATTGTAGATGGCCCCAGGATACCATAGCAGCGATTCTCAGTTTTAGGGGGAAAGCAGAGTATAATTAAAGTTAATATTTTTGATAATTGTAACTACAACTACTATTGCTACAATGCTGAAAATAAATGTTTATCTAAAAAAAGGTGAAACTGTTGATCACCTTATCTGTTCATGTATCAAGATGATACAAACCAAATGTAAGAAACGCTATGATAAGTAGAGAGCAAGCATCGTGTAGTGGTTTAAATGCTGCACTAAGGCTATTTCTGCACTACACTCTTACAGCGCAGTTATTCCCCTTTCAACATCCTATGGAATCCTGGGGTTTGCAGTTGGTTGTGGCCAGCCGCCCCCTCCCCAAACTGCAAACCCCAGGATTCCATAGGATGTTGAAAGGGGAATAATTGTGCTGTAAGAGTGTAGTGTAGAAATGGCCTAAGAGTCTGGAGACCGGTGTTCAGATCCCTGTTCAGCCACAAAAACCCACTAGGTCTCCTTGGGAAAGTTATACTCATTCAATCTTAAAGGAAGGCAGTGGCAAACCCCCTCTGAACAAAACTTTTCCAGAAAAACCCAGTGATAGAGAAATGACTTGAAGGCAAACAATGACAGCAGCAGCAACAACAACAACAACAAAGTAGTTGCAATGAGATTTTGTAGTTGTCAAAAATGGTGCTGTAAAAATCCTGTAGGGGTTCAAAATTCATACAACTAGAACATAATATCCCAGACATGCAACTGAGAAAAAGAAATCTTGGATTATAGACGTGGCAGTCCTGGAGGACAGCAGAACTAAAGAAAACGAGAGGGAGAAGATAACGAAATACTGAGATCTGCAAATTAAAATTCAGTACCTCTACAGGAAAATGGTGGTTCCAGTAGCGATGGGTGCTCTAGGAGTAATTCCAAATGGGACTTTGAAAACATCTGAGTGCAGTTACCATAGATAAGATCACAATACTCCTAAGAAAAGTAGAGGCTGTTGAAAGGGGAAAAAATCAGCCCAGGATGCATTTTGGAAGAAGCTTTCAAGTGTTCTCTAGAAGATTCAAAATGTTTTTCTTTATTTGTGCAAGGCCTACCCGAGCTGCTTCACACGTGCATAGTACTAGTTTTGAATCAAAAGTTTGCTGAAACGTATTGAACTACTGTTCTTTTTTGTGTGCTATAGGAGCCTGTCCCTATTCTATCCATGTTATTTCTGCTTCTGATTAGAGAAGGCCCAGTTAAAGAAGGCTCTTACCGCATGATGTCATCATGGCATGGCAATGTGTTGCTCCCAGTCCAGGATGCATGCCATTGCACAACAGCATTGTGGTCCCGCTGCTGTCACACCTCCATCTGCTCTTGTTGCACCCTATACAAATATGGGGAAAAATCTGATAATGGCGCTCTTTCCCATGACAATCCCGTTGGTTGTGGGCATGGGGAAAGGGCAGAGGTGCTTGATAGCGCTTCCTTCCACAGTACAGTGCAGCGAAAAGCAGGGAAAGGGACCTGCTATTCACATTATACTATGGAAGAAAGAAGAGTGTCCCTAATGCTATCTGTCTGCTGGCAGCCGACCAGCTGTGGTAGGGAGCATTCAGGTCCCGATCCCATCCCAGCAGTGGCAGTGCCAAGATCCCACTGGAACAAAGCACTATTGGGCCATAGTGTGGTAAGGGCTGAAGTAAAATCCAGGAACACATCTACTTCATTAATTAAAGTATACCTGTAATCAAATTTGCAAAGCAGCAGCTGAACAATAGCTAGTCCCCTGTGCACCCACCCACACACACACACACACACGCACGGTCTAGCAGAGAAGAAGAAATAAGCTTAACTTTCTTTGTACAACTTATAAAAATGTAGCTTTACTTACAGTTTCCTTGTTCATAATCAAATACATGGTCTAATGGAGGAAAAAGGAGAAGAGAACGACTAAAGGGTTAGTGTGATGCAAGATGACAGTGTGTAGAAAAGCAAGCAAATACGAAGTCAGCGGATAGGCGGTTAGTGAGTATAGGCATACAAAAGTTGCTGACTCTAACAGCTGGCTGGGAAATTCTGGAAGTGGTAATTAAGAAAAAGTCCTATGGTGGTAACCTCTCTTCAAAAAGCATGATGCCTGAGTTACTGCATTGGCTAAAATCTTCAGCAGTGGGATATTCACTATGTGCTACAATCCATTTGCCCAAGGCACATGCCCAATTGTTCACAGCATACAAGCCAGCCCTGGAGCTGCCTTTTCTTTTCTCACACTCTCAATTTTATTATGTTAAGAATTCAGCCACAAAGCTTTAGTTGTGTTTCAGGATTGCACATTTTGCTAGGGATTTGTACTAAGTAGATGGTGGCTTGGCTGAACAATAAAAGGTAGGACAAAACTCCCTCCCCTTTTCTTATTAGAAAAGAAAGAAAGAAAGAAAGAAAGCTCCTGTGTATTAGGAGAAAGATAGGGGAAGGAACAAGAATGACATTCATGAGCTAGTTTCCAGATAACAGCTGATAATAGTTCCATGGACAGACTGCTGGGAATGAAGGAGCTTAGCAGAGGCATTATGTGAGAAATCAGGTGAGTTTTAATCAGCTCAAGAGTGCTGTGGAGTCCCATGAGGGGGAAATGGGGACTGGAATTGTTAGCCTGAAACAGAAAGCACAATCATTGAAAAATGAATCCAAGAGGAAAAGAGCTTCTTTATTGCATGCTCTGTGTTAGCATGCTCATATTCTAAACAGAAGGAACCCATAGCACTGAACTCAAGAAATTAATACTTTAAAGATCTTAAATATGTACAACCATTTTGAAGGGATGCCATGTAGAGGAAGGAGAGGGCTTGTTTTCTGCTGCTCCAGAGACCAGGACAAGGAGCAGTGTATTCAAGCTGCAGGAAAGGAGATTCTACCTGAACCTCAGGAAGAACTTCCTGACAGTCAGGGCTGTCCAGCAGTGGAATATGCTTCCTCGGAGTGTAGTGGAGTCTCCTTCTTTGGAGGTTTTTAAGCAGAGGCTAGATGGCCATTTGTCGGGAGTGCTTTGAGGGTGTTCCTGCATGGCAGGGAGTTGGACTGGATGGCCATATGGTCTCTTCCAACTCTACATTTCTATGATTCTATGATTCTATTTGAGCTGATCCTACATAAAGGTCTGCAAGGAACCTTCTTTGGTACATTAGAATGGAATTCAGAAAGTGGTACCGTTACCCCACACACACACCAAAACTGCCAAGGTGTAGGATTTCTGATGGTAACAACACTCATTCATCCTATCTCGAGTGCCAATGCTTGTGGGAGAATTGTACTGGTTAGTTGCAGGAGCTGATTGTGTAACAGTTAGTTATGTAATCAATTTTTTTTCCCCTTTTACTAAGCTTGGAAAAGTTACTTTTTGGATGATAGCACTCAGAATCCTTCAGCCAGCATGGCCAGTGGGATTCTGGGAGTTGTAGTCCAAAAAAAAGTAACATTTCCAAATGCTGATCCATGTAACAATGCAGTCTACATTTACTGGGTGCAGCTCTCCAGGCTTTCAGACAGTGGTCTTTTCCCATGCTATGGGAATGTACTGCTAACTATAATATAAGAACATATAGATGGCAATAGTTACCCCCTGGCTGATTGGACTATGCTCGTTGAGGCAACATTTCTTCACTACAGAGCAAGTAAAGGCAGAGAGAACTGTGGATACATGTTAAGAAGGAGGAAGAGCCATTTTTCCACCCACCTTTCAGAAATCGCTCTAATTAAAATCACTTTGTGCCACTTTGTGATGTTAGTGCACACATGCTAGCTATGGATAATTTAGAGAGGATTTGGGGAAATGTGAGGGTCCATTACTCACCCAAGAGATATACCCTAGATTTATCTGAGAGCACACAGACATACTCCAAATATGCAGGGACAACACAGTAAATATTAACAGGTTTCTTCCCTATCTTCCAAATCGAGAAGCACTGAAATGAAAAAAGCTGTTTACATAGATTTTATGCTATGAAGAAGAACTTGCTAGAGCTGGGAAGTAAAATAGAATGCCTGAAGAGGGACATAATTTTGTTTTTCTTTTTATCTTTTCTCACCCTTTGGGTTGATTTTTTAGAAGGTCCTTTTAAGGGACAGTTTTGGGTTCACTTACCCGCTTGTCCAACTGCTCTATTTTTCTACAGATAGTTGCTTGGGAAGTTAATTACTCTATTCTTTTACAGTGACCTTGACTGTATTTCATATCTGAAGGAAATGACATTTGGGGGTTTCTAATTTAGGAGCACAAAAGAGGTTGAAAGAGACAGGACTAGTACCTGATTCACTCTGTGAAAAGAGCCACTCATGTTAAATTATGGGCTGCAGAAGCTGGAACCAAAGATAACATTATTGGACTTTGGCATTAAATATGATTAATGGGACAATAGGAATATCATTTGGGTCAGCTCAGGTATACACTTTATTTATTTCCACATTAAAGGATTTCATAACATTTCAAAAGCATGTGATGTTATTGGCATTTTTTTAAAGGCTTGTAAATTACTATTTGATTTTTGTGCGTTTGCATGCTTTAGTTTCTTCATATCTTCCAGAAACCACTGTGACAAGATGCCGTGATAGGCAGAGCTGCCTGTTTCTTCACATTTCTGCCCATCTTGCAATGGCATAGTTTTGTTATTCAGGAGATTCTGAAATATTCCTAGAGCAAGAAATCTCATTTAAGAGCAGCTATACTTACATATACGACTGTCACTAACAAATACAGCAGTGACGTATTTAAGTCTTTTACTCCAAGTCTCAAGTCGAGTCTTAAGTCTCTACCTTCAAGTCTCAAGTCTCCTTGCAAGATACTTTCAAGTGAAATCTCAAGTCAAGTCTCAAGTCTGGGAGCCAACATTATACCTCAACCTATATTACAGAATTTCTAGACAGAGTTGAATAAAGTCAGTGTTAACAATTTAAATACAGTTGACCCTCCACTTTTGTGATTTTGCCATCTGCAGCTTCGGAAGTGAGAATGGGATCCTTCTTACTTCCCATTTACAACGCCGCAGGCTTTTTCAGAAGTGGGGGATAGGATCCTTCTTATTCCCCATTACTGAAGTTTCAAGAGCTTTAGAAGGAAGGATCTTTCCTCCTCAAGCCCCTTGCCTAGGACATTTTCTGTTCCCCTCTGAGATACACACCCTGCACTCTGGGCACACATCTTGCTTTCTGCTCTCAGTAAAAGTTTTAGAAAGCTCTTCCTATATGTAAAGGGGATAGGCTGCTGAGCAGACCTCAACCTCATCTTAAGCCCATTGCCTAACCCATTTGCTGTTGCCTCTGAGAAATGTGTCCACACTTTGAGCTTGAGACAGATTGTCATGTGACCAGTAAGTGGTAAGGTTTCTGGATGAATGTGTTATGTTACTGAACCAAGGGCAGCAAGTCATTAAAAATATGCAAGTCTTGGGTCGAGTCAGTGTGTAATTTTTGCCAAGTCAAGTCTGAGTCAAGTCACTGAAATAACTTAAGTCTGACTTGAATCCGAGACAATCGACTGAAGTCTATATCATTGAAATTCAGTATACAAAACACAGAGCAGAAGCAAAGTAGATGGGCTGGAAGTTGCTATATACATCTACCACTTATCTGGAAGCCATTTTGAATGTTGCAGTAAACAGGAACAAAAAGGTACACAACTGAATTATGTCCCTCATCTCCTTGCTTCCCCCTCCCCACACCTTTAGGGGTGGGAAAAACCTGCATCATTGTTCCTACAGTAAGAGCTTGGACATCTCTCACACAGAATAGCCTCCTTCCCAATGACTTCCAATTTGCTTCTGAGCTCAATTCAAGATTCCAGTGTTGACCTACAAAGCTCTAAATGACTTTGGGCCAGAATATCTGAAAGACAGTGTCCTCTCATATGAGCCTAGCAGAAATCTGAGATCTTCAGAGGAAGCCCTGTTGCATGTCCCAACACCTCATGAAGGTAGGCTTTTCTCTGTAGTGGTGCCTCAGCTGTGGAGCGCCCCACCCAAAGACGTTAGGTTGGCTGGCCCCATCCCTTTTAAGCTTCTGATGGACAGCTAAAACAGCACTGTTATTCATGGTTTCAGTGTTTGAATTTGCTGTTTAAACTATTTAAAATAGGAACTCTATGATTGTTTTTAGACTGCTTTTAGGAATTTTAAAAGACTATTTTAATGTGTTTTTAAATGTTTTTTATCTTTGAATTATGTTGATTGGTTTTTAATTTGTTCATCACCTCAGGAGCCCTTGTGGGTTAGAAAGAGATACAGAAATATTTTAAATAAAAACAAAAAATTAAATAATGGAAACTCCAAAGTTCCATAGGAATTAACATTGTGAAGATAGGCAAGATGAAGCAGTTATTGTATCATACGTTTGCACAGTTCTAAAGTCTTTACTATGTTTTATTTCCCCAAGTCCTCCACCAAGATTTTCCCCATCAAGTCAAGGGTACCAATAATAGTTCACAGTGCTGATCAGTGAGTGGAGAAGTTGTTTTACCTTACATCCAGATCAGGCTCCATGCTGTCCATCTTTTCCAGTGTCAGTAAGTTCTTTTTGTTATTGTTTTGGTAATGAATGAAACAAATGAAATTGGCATGTTAACAGTGCCATGTTAAATGTAATGGGTTGAAGATTTGGATGGGATCACTAGGAGGTTCAAACCATGATTCACAAATGCAAACATTTTTAATGAAACCTGGATACATGCTAAATCAGATGTTGTTGTGTGCCTTCCAGTCATTTCCGATTTATGGCGACCCTAAAATGACTCTATCACGGGGTTTTCTGGGGCTGAGAATGTGCTAATGGCAATTTCCTCTTTAAATGGAACTGGCAATGTCACCAAAGTGCTGTGGGTGAATTACAAATCTGATTTTAGTGGTCTAAAACATGGAAAACATGTTTAATCAGGTGCTACAGGTAAGGTGTCAGATGTAAGGATGTCAGGATTCTGATCAGATTACTGAATCAACAAGATAACACAGAAAATTGAAGAATAGGGAAACAGGACAGTGAGACATCTTGAAGGGAGGAAAGAACCTGAGAAAGTACAATGTTGTTAGAATTTTAACCACGATTAGGCTTGTTTCTGACATTGTTTGAGTCCAACTGGCAAAAAAAAAAAAAAAAAGTCAACAGAAAGAAAGCACAGCAAGAACTACTCAGTAGGAAAATGGAACAGTTCAGACAAACCTTATTTATTTGGGCAGTTCTTTGCTCCTACTTCCCAAAAACATTCAAAGAGATAGATTGCTTCTGTAAAGATTTAGAGCAGGTTTTGTATGTAATTCAACATCACTGTTTTAGATAAGAAACTGAGATTTATAAGGCTAACGTTTCTAAGAATGAGCAAATTATTCTTAAAAAGAAAAAAAAAACAGACACAGTGTACCCGTTTAGATATTTTCCTACTTAAATGAGGTATTTTCATTATTTGCTTTTGGAAGCTATTTCCTGTTGGAGAAAGCCTGCATTATTTAAAGAGATGAAAAATGCATAGCAGATGTACAGCACTGACTTTAATGGAAGGCTAGCCTTCTCTGTAGTCTCCCTACCTCACAGTCTCTCTCTCTTTCTCTCTCTCTCTCTCTCTCTCTTTTTTTTTTTTTTTTTTTGGCTGATTTTACATGGTGATGCACACATTACCTATTCTCAAATTTTATTCCAGCTCAGAATGTGAAGAATTCAAGCGCAATATGCACATGGTTACATCATTTAAAAAGCTTGGCTTATAGCTAGTAAGAGTATTGCTAAGTTTAATGACGGTAATACTCTTGCAAAAACTCTCAAACCAGTAATAGTAGCAGTAGATATGATGAATGTTGTTACAAGTTTATATTCAGTCTTTCTCTTTTAAGGGGTTTTGTTAGGTTTAGGTTTTAAATGTTGTACATTCATTTTTTTTTTAAAAAAAAACAGAGGTTCTAGTATGCCAAGTCTTGCATATAAGTTTGCAAAAATGAGCAAAGCTACAGATGTTTCAATTAGAACTATCTAATACTTATTGTTAGCCATCTGAGTTGGCCTGTAGCTTAATGGTAAGAGCATATCATTTGCACAAGAAAGGTTCTAGGTTCAGGATTGGGAATATGAAAGGCTTTTGTCTGGAAAGAGCCCCTGCCAGTCAATGTAAACCTGGGTGGACAACGCATTGCCTTTCAGAACTTGTTGGCATGCAACTCGCATCAACCCTAGCAAGCAGAGCCATAGATGAAGGCTGGAGAGTTCCTCTCCAGCAACATCAGTAGCCTACCCCAATGTAGACAGTACTGAGGCAATGGCCTCACTAGACATAAGGCAGCTTCCCTGTAATGCAGGGATTGGCAGCATCTCATCTACCAGAGGTTGTCTGGAAGGTCACACATTACCCAACCCTGCTGTAATGCTTCTTTACATTCCATATATGTTTTACATTAAATCCAAGTTACTTAGCATCTTGAGTTTTTTTCTCAGTTGTGACTTACTCCATTTACTTCCAAAACTAGATAATTAAAGAACTGTTTCTGAACACAGGAGGGAGGTATTTCACAGCATTACAATCTGTTTCGATTTTTTTAAAAATGCTTGTCTTCATTATAAAGACAAGTGTAAAATTCCAAATGTGGTGGTGACAGGATTCATATCCATAGTGGTGACTTAATTTATAAACTGCCTTAGGTTTTAGTGATATTGCCCACATGAATTTAAACCATAGTAGCAAGGACTATTTTTCTTAATAGTATGTTAAAGCTGTCACCATTTTGTATCCATCTGTGCAACTATATTGAGTTGTGTACAGATGTGAAAGGATGTTCTTCCCATGCATGCTCTTTGGGAAGATGCCAATCTTTTTTCATGCAAGTCTTCTGGATCAGCTTCTGGGATCCAAATGTGTATTTTTCCTTGTAAATGATTTGAAAGTCACTGGAAGACCAAGAGTTTTTTTTTTTTTCTTTCCTTCAGTAATTCTAAGTGACCCTTGGATGACTTAAAAGTCTTATGTCAAGAATGCTATTTCTGTGGCAGTAATAGTGGTGATATCTGAATGCTGCTTGTCTTCAAATGCATGTGAAATGTCTCTTTAACAGTGGAACTGTGTTATGTGTGTAGAAAATATGAGGGTGAGGTCCAGGTTCTAGCCAAGTTGCCCATTACTGATTTCAGGATTTTCTTATCTGACTTTGTTTTATTGGGGCAGGGATTGTCAGGGCAAACTGCAGATTACCTTGGTGCCCACTACCATGTGTGGAACCTTTATATGAATCAGACTTGTACAAATAGACACAACTCACAGGATGCAGCCATCTTTTTTTTTAACCATAGGGATGAATTGTATGTTTAGAGCCTGTATGTTTAGATGGATACCCCCATTAGGCAGTGATATACATTAGCCATTATATGTGCTGCAGGGCTGAAAGTTTCTTTCACAAATCATGTTCCCAATGGTATATGACTTGAAAGTCTAGGTACAGGGTGGAGTTAGTTTTAGAGTTTTTAACTTCCATCTGGTTGTTGGTCCACCTAGAAAGTAGACCCACAGAGCAATAGGAACTTGGTAAGCCATCATATGTGTAAATTCCATTGATGCACTGGGTTTGCTCTAGCTTATAGTAATAATTCAGTTTAGCTCTTTGTTTCTTGACTTACTTTAAGGCCATCCCTTGAGTAGAAGCTATAATACGTTTCTCCTGCTTAACTCAACAAGCCATGATGACTTACAAAAAACACACACACAGTCTAATATTTCTGTTAATTCCACATAGGATTAAGTAATTATCTACAGCAATTACATATGCAGTGTGGTTCTATATCAGATGTAAGATTAATTTTCTCCTCCTGTAAGGTGATATTGACACATATGACAAGGTTTTAACAGGCAGTTAATGGTTTCTTATCTGACATAAGCCACTGTCCATATTAAGCCTATATATGGGATAATTGGTGTGCATTGTAGTGACTAACTTGTGGCATTACTCACAGCCGTCACAACTGAATTGCTCTTCAGTCAACCCCAGTTCAACTGTAACACATTATGAGCTGCAGCAGGAGAGCTACAGGTGTAAATCAGCCCTGTCAAGCACTGTCTAGGCCCATTTTATAATCAATGGTTTATTTATTACCACTCTCCCCCCTTCCTGCCCTCCCTAAATTAGAAACTGTACAAGCCCCATAGCTACAAGAAGTTATGACTGTACTCCAATATTTCAGTGGAATCAATGGAATTAATCATCAGCTTTCCATCTGATATTGAATCTGCTCAGGTACTGAAATGATAAATGACTTTATTATCTGTATGGAATCAACATGAAATGATAACTGAGCCTTGGTATTAAAAATGCTTTCAATTTCTGTACACTCAACTCTTATATTTTTCAATACTGATTTCTTTCTCCCTCCCACTACCACCCCTGTAAGTGCCTCTAAGTGGTGGGGCAAAGAGAATACATTAGCACTGAAGCTGTTCAGTTGGACTTAGTGAACTCAGAGAACCACTAATAAATACACATTGCTTGGGGACAATTCAGCATGGTCACTGGGACAGTCTGAGACCTGTCATCCAAAAAAGTAATTTAGTGAAGTCTGCCTGTGTCACAGTCCCCCTTTCCAGCTTCTTCTCATTTCCCACTGTCCAGCCCAGAAAGGATGAGCAAGAAAGTAGCAGTGGCAGCAGTGAAGGGGAGAAGTAACTGTTGGCACTTCTTTACCAACCTTTTCCTTCAGAACCAGCCTCAAGTGGCTTGCTGCCTGAGGCAGAGGAGAAAAATGCATCCTCCACTCCACTAACAGTTATCAACTGAATATGACAGTTGAGTTCTACTTAAGCACCAGGGAGAGGACAGCATCCTCCATGTGCTGAAGGCCCCAGGCAAGGGAGGATGGGATGTGTGAAACACACACAGGTCTGTCCTCTAATAGAGGGGAGTGATTGGAGGCTCAGGATAAATGGGTGCTAAATTGGGGCTGCTGTCCTCCCAGGATCTGTGGTAATTGCTTCACTCTTCCAATGGTAGAGTCTGTCCAGCTTCCGTTGGTAAGAGAGTGGTCAGCAGTTGTATCTGTAAGGAAGATGGAGGACCACTGAGTATGAAGGGGCATAAGGAGACATTTTGCCTGAGTATTTCCTGGCCCGGAACCCAATATCTCCAAGCAAGTTCTGACCATCATTTCTTGACCATCAGCCTCCTATATCATGAGGCAAAGCTTTATTTAAGCTGGTAGGATTTTCCAGATGAATTTGTTTATACAGAATGGAGTGCAGCACAAATGCTGATCCCTACCTACTTACTTCTCAAATGTCAACAATCCACTTAGACGTGCTCAAGGTCTTTTGTATTGATACAGCTTTAGGTTGGGAGTTGCCCTTTATTCAAGAAAGGGGTTGTTATTAAGTAGAGGTTACCACAGATGGAAGGAGGCAAGGTGAGTTTTGCTAGACTCCCTTGTTCTTGCATCTCACAGCAATAGCACCACCCTCCCTTGCTAAAGAGGAATGTGGGGGGGGACACCTTCTCCCTCTTCAACCAGCAGAAGTATCCCAAGAGTGGAGTTCCACTTATAATAACCATAGATCTAAGACAGAGTACTCTCTCCTAAGCATGGCATTATCCTAGTGCTTAAAGCTTCCCAAACTACTATATTGTTCTTATGTCTGCAATGCAAATGGAGGAGCTGGTTAAGAAATTGGCACATTATACCTAATGCTGCCCGTGATCAGCAGTGGGGGGAAGTATAGACAGTGCCCCCCACCCAGGCCTCTTATTTTCTTTGAACTCTTGTTTTTTTTTTTTTTTTAATTGAAATGTCCTCTCTCACAATTCTGAGAGTACAGAGAGCCACAGCTGCTCCCAATCCTTGGCAGGCACCCACCACTGAAGTAGGAAGAGATTACGAATGGAAGAAGGCTCAGTAATTTCCATGGGATTTTGTTACAGATGTAGATTAAACCTTTACCAAAAAGGTTCAAGAGGATAAGAAAAGCAAATGCTTGAAACAGCTGGCAAACAATATTCCAATTCTTTGAAGTAGACAAAAGTCTTTGTAAAGACCAGCAAGAACACGTATACAGAGAAAAAGAGAGAGAGGAAGCTGCTGAAAAGGAAAACCAGGAATCAATTATTCTGGTTTCATACAAGATGAAGTATAACTGTCTCCTCTGCACACTATAGAGCCATTGCAGTCTGACTAAAGTCTATCTATTTGGAGGAGCCATATCACTAATCAGGAGGGAAGCAGTGTGACAGCTAGATCTAATGAAGTTTGTGTCATTTCAGCAAGATAAATTGCAGTGGTTTAGTCAGGCCCCATTCAGTTAACTCTGTGTCTGCACAAATGGGTCTATAATGTTCTCCTTAATGCTCAAAAAGGACACAGATTTGCCACATTCCTGACCTTAGAAGCACAGATGGAACAATAAACTGTTCCTCTTAGTCCGTTTCAACTCTGATCTTTTGTCAAGCACTTTTCCCACCGCTGACCAGCTGAATCATTTTTTCAGGGGTGGGGAGACAGCAGAGGAGATGTCAGATACTTGATTTTTCCTCCCTAAATATGTAATTGTTTCACAGTTGGCCTATCTCAGTGGTTCTTAACCTGGGGTCTGAGGATCCTGGGAGTCCCTTCACAGGAGGTCTGTGAAGTTCTGCTGCTGGACACCAGCAGCAGCAACAGGGATGTAGCAGTCAGGGGGGTTGCAGGTACTGAAACTGCTCCCTCATTTGCAAATGGAGTAGTTTGGGCATGCGTGGATGCACATACCTTTGCTACCACATCCCTGATGAATGGGACACAGTGGCAAGCCCAACCTATGACACTGGAGACCAGGATTTGAATCCCCACTCAAACATGGGGACTTGCTGGGTTACTTCAGGCAAGTCACATTCTATCAGCCTCAGAGAAAGGCAAAGGCAACAAATCTTGCCAAGAAAACACCCATGATAGGTTTGCCTTTAGGATCACCATAAGTTAGAGGAGAGACATGATGGGTAGAATGAACCTCCCCCTGTCAGCAGCACTTGTGTGCCTTCAAGTCACTTCTGAATTATAGCAACTATTAGGTGAACCGATCACAGGTCACATAGTTGGTTTTGTTGTTTGTTGGTTTTTTGAAAGATTTGTTCAGAGGGGGTTTACCTTTGCCTTCCTCCAAGGTTGAGAGAATGTGAGTTGCTCAAGGTCACCCAGTGTCTGAGCAGAGACTTGAATCCTAATCTCCAGAAACCTTTAATAAATAAATTTTTAAATATTTAAATTTTGAGTTAAACCTTGGGAGTCCCCAGCAAAAATATAATATTTGCAGGGGGTCCCCCTGCTAAAGAAAAGGTTAGGAACTACTAGTCTGTCTGATGATGTTTTCCCCCAGTCCCTTTTGCCTTGAAATGAGGATCAAGGTTTAAGAATATAACAAAATACCTCTAAGTCTACAGTAAACCCAATTATTATTCTGTCTGTTCTAATCTCAGACTTGTTGTCATGGCACACCCTTGTTTAAAGATGCTGAAAATAGGAATGATAATAAGGTCACTGTCTGTCTGCTTCTCAGTCTCTCTTTTCACCCTCCCTTCCCCATCCCTCTCTGGAGAAAAGCAGTAAATTGTGCTATGCATGTGTTCTCTTTTTTGAGACATTCAAATGTATGAATGTGGTCATTTCATGTGCTTTCATTCATCTTCAGGCACAGGTGTGCAATTTTCAGAACAGGTACCTGAAAGAGTAATGCAGGAACTGGGACGAAGCTGATTAGTGGATGCCAAAAGATGTGCTGGTTTGGTGGGATTTTAGTTGCCACCAAATCATTTACTAGCTTAGAAATTTAGAGGGGTAAACATTTTGCTACAGTTTGGGGACACATAGGCACAACTAATAAGACAAAAATGATATAAAAATCCATGTAAAACAAGCCACAAAGGATGAGATCATAATCCCCATCCCATGTTTTATAGAAAGGCCAGCTACCCTTTGTTTACTGACCTCTGCCACATTCTCAAGGACACTGAAACTGAAACTGAAGGTAGAAGAGGTCCCGTATCACCACATCTTACATTGCTTCCTCTCTGCTTACAGAGGTGCATGAGAGGCCTGGCATCAAGTTTTCTTTTCTGTTGGCAGTCACCCACACTGAACTATGCACTTCTGTCAAAGGCATCTTCAGCAGAAAAAATGTCTAGGAGAGTTAAAGCCTTGCACGCCATTCCTACTACTGAACTCAGCAAGGAGTACAGATAAACAAGCAATAGGGGACCAAAGAAACAGGGCATAGAGCAGTTGCGTGAGAGAGATTTGGCCCTCCAAATGCAACACCTATTAACTCTTACCAGTATAGTCTATGCTGAGGCCTCACTGGAGCTGAAATCCCACACATTCTGCATCCCTAGAAGAGAGACCGAAAGAAGAATTGCTGAGAAAGGGAGACAGGGAGGAGTAGCTGAGAACTTGCACAGAATGCTACAAACTTTCATAGGCCATTTCCACACTAGACTATTATAGTGCTATTACTCCACTTTCGACATCCTATGGAATCCTGGGTTTTGCAGTTTAGGTCCTTCCCTAAACTGCAAGCTCCAGGATTCCGTAGGATGTTGAAAGTAGAATAATAGCACTATAACAGTCTAGTGCAGAAATGGTCATAGAGTAAAAGAAACTGGTAAATGGGAAAAGGGGTTGCGCAGCAAATGAAGAGTATATTAGTCACAGTCCTTGAAAATCCAGAAAGACAGACAAAGAGACAAAGTGCCAGCAAATGTTTGTTGAGAGGGTTTAATGCTCATAGGAGGAAGTGCAGTGGAATACAAACCCTGACAGAGGGCTTTAATTTGATTGTTCAAAGGGCTTTGCACACTCCACACGTCAGCAAGAGATACTGCTTCTTGGGTATCCCTTTCTGCTTAGATAGACAAATGCAGCTACTCCTCGAAAGAGAAGGTTCACTCCAGGGAACCATCTATCCATGTTGCACAGACTGTTGTGTGGCTTCTGTTTTAAATAGAATTTTTGTATGCTCTATGTGACATAGCAGAATGGGGTGGGCAGAGCATAATGAAAAAACCTGTTGTCATTTTTGCTAAATCATTAGGACCCACTTTTCAGGATCTTTTTTGGTTAATCCATCTTTGATATTAAAGTGATATGGCCAAATGATGTTAACTCTTATTCCACACCAACATGCTTGAGGAATCCAGTTGTGAATTCTGATATGAACTAACTTGATTGTTACCTGCTAGGCTGACAAACAGATCGGAAGTTAGCTCTCAGTCAGATTTCAGCCTTCTCCAAATGTTGCTGTGCAGTCTTTCAGTCAAAAAACATCAACATGCAGATTCTTCTGAATTCTCTTGAGAGGGCCTTCATAGTATAGAAATCTGCGGTAAGAAAAAAATCTTGTTTTGTTCTGTTTTATACTCCACAGAGGGCATTCTGAGGTGAATGTCCTCCATGGCTCAAAAAGCAGAGTTTCATATAGAAAACCATTGCTTATATGGAGGAGGCATTGTTAGTGAATTTTTTGAAGTTTGCAGATAAAGTGGCAACGTTTGAGGATGAATTAACACACTGGGCTGACTTTTCAGATATTGCTGAAGTAGAGCCACCAGCATTTTTCTGCTTAGGGCTGCTAGGTCTCTCGGTCCAACAGCATCTGGAGGGTTGCATGATTCCCATCCCTGAACATTTCCACATGACACCCTTATAGCGTTATGATTCCACTTTCAACCTCTTACGGAATCCTGGGGTTTGCAGTTCCGGGAGGGGCCAGCTGGCCCCTCCCGGAACTGCAAACCCCAGATTCCATGGGAGGTTGAAAGTGGAATCATTGCGCTATAAGAGTGTCGTGCGGAAATGGCCCCTGTTATAAATGAAATCAGGCAAAAGTGACATATGGATCAGAAAGAAAGCTTTCATTAATTTCTAGTCCACACTATCCTAACTGAAGGCAGGAAAATAGAAAAAGAGATGGAACTGTAGGCCTGTGAATTAAAAAGAGAGGGATGGGCTCATCTTATGCTGAGAAATTCTTATTTCTTCCTGGTGTGGAATAAGATTAACAGGAAGAGTGGTCTCAGAGAAGAGTGTCCATGCTGTAGCACTCTAGAGAATGATGGAACGTGACAAGAGAAAACACACATGCCCAACTCACAAGAAGTTAAGGATCTTCATGAACTCTGTCATGAAGAAGCAGCTTGTTGGTAGTTGGTGCTGAATCTGGAGGGCAATTTCAGTCCCCAAGGTTTTGCCATAGCCACAGCCCATCTAAAAATTGCAGAAGCAACTGGAAGTTCACTTCTGGTTTTGAAAAGCTCCCAGAGAGAGAGAGAGAGAGAAGGTCCTGTGCCTTGTACTGGTGAAAAACCACTGCCTCTGGAGCCTTCTAGAAACAGCAACTCATATTTTCTACTTTGCCAACTCAGTTTTTGACACCTGCTCCAGAGTGGTTCCGGGGAGCACCATTTCTGCCCCTGGTTTATTGTGTGGTCTAGCTGTTGGCAGCTCCCTTTGTCTACTTTGTTCTGTTATTACAAACCAGAGAAATAAGCAAAGAACAAATTGTGGATTATTTCTTTGATTTGTTGAGAAGGAACGAACTCCACAAAAGAAGCTACCTGGTGCCAGACAACATGATAAACTAATCATGGTTTATCATATTCCATCGTTCGTTTGGCCACTCCTTATGCAAGTGTTTGAGCATCGTGTACTATTTATAATAAGGCCAGGTCCCCATGGATTCTTGGATTGTCATCTCAAGGGAATGCACCCAGTTTGTTAAGCCTTTGAGTTAAAATAGAGACAAAATGTTTTGCAGTGATTTCATTCCAGTCCTCTGGAGCTAGTAAAATTAGATAAATAGTTTTGGTATGAGTTGTGCCCCCAATACAAAAACTGCTCTGTTTGCACTGCATAGTCTAAATGTTTAGACCATAGTTTCTGGAACAAATGGTTACTGATTTTATTTTGCACACGCTGAAAAGATGAAGCACTAAATGATATAACTCTTCCTTATATGATGTAAAGCTTTACCCTGTTCCTCATTTTTTCCCCATGCTCACCAACATGATTAGAGAGAACTTCATAGTTTTCATCATTTTGTTGTTGTTGTTGTGTGCTTTCAAGTAATTTCTGACTTATGGTGACCCTAAGTTGAACCTATCACAGGGTTTCTTGGCACCATTTGTTCAGAGGAGGGTTTGCCTTTGCCTCCCTCTGAGGTTGAGAGAAGTCACCCAATGGGTTTCCATAGCTGACTGAGGATTCAAACGCTGGTCTCCAGAATCTCAAACTATTGCACCATGCTGGCTTTCATTCAACACTTTGTTGGAAATCAGTACCTTAACATATTAAGGACTTGGCTAGTAGCTATCACGTGGCACAAGTCAGCCTTTCCCAACCTGGTGCCTCTAGATTGATTGGCCTGTGAGCCATAGTCCAACATATCTGGAAAGACCCAGACTTGGAACAGCTACTGTGTTGGCTGTATGTCTCAGATCAAGAAACTTGTAATCCACCAGTATGTGGCTAGGGAACAATTACATCAGGCAACAAACCGTGGATGCTGGGTTATAGTCTGTTCAGAGAAGTAGCTAGATTTGAGGTTGAAGGAAACTATTGTTAGTACAATTTAGTTTTTTTAAAAGAATCTTGTTAATTACTGATCTCTTGGCTAAAAACCAAACTGATTTTGAACAGAACATCTTAGACATTTGGAGAACAATTGATGTTTTCATTTACACTTGGCACTTAATGATTCTCACAATGAAAAAGTCACAGTTTTTCAGAAGAAGGAACTGAAATAAATCAGTGTCTTTTGCAAGCAGGAATCAAGGGCAAAACCCTCTTGGTTTGGTCAATGCAGTTTATTTTATTTGACTTCTCTGTAATCCAGTCATGTATCTTTTTATGGTATCTAATGAACTTTAGGTGAACGCTAGGCAAATAAGGATATTTGCTCTGAATTTGAAACCTTATAATACAAGCATGCAAAAAATGTCAAAAAAGTAATCAACCTCTTTTCCATCCGCAGACCACTAAGTCTCTTGATATAAACCCCAATGCCTCTCCCAGTCCACATTAAATTGAGGTATTTCGTATGAGACTCTCAAACAAAATGTATATCTGCAAATACAAAGATTTTCATGTGCCCCTCATCCCTCATGATATTGATAAAAAGAACAGTTGTGTAAAGGTTGTTATTATGTGCCTTCAAGTAATTTCCGATGTATTAGGACCCTAAGGTGAATCTGTCATGGTTTTTTTTGGCAAGATCTGTTTAGAGAGGTTTGTCTTTGCCTTCTTCTGAGGCTGAGAGAGTATATCATGCCCAGGATCACCCAGTGGTTTTCCATAGCTGAGCAGGGATTTGAACCCTGCTTTCCAGAGTCCTAATCCAACACTTGAACTGCTACACTACATGAAGACATAGCAAGATGACCATTAGCACCGCAGCACATAAGGAAAGGAGAGATTAGTCCACTTTTCATCCTTCCACCTTCATAGGCACAGCAATATAAGTCCTTGGGGACTACCTCTAGGTTGGAGACTACCTCTAGGTGGAATGGCCATTCCCTTGATATCCTTCTTTTGGTAGGTGAAGAATTCTTTTTATTTATTCTAGTCAACTTTTAGAATGGAATGTTTTGAAAGAAAGAGTGCTGTATTGTTTTAACTGTACTGTTTTAACTAATTTGTGTTACTTTTAACTGTATGTTTTAAATTGTTTTAATATGGTGAATAATTTAATTCTATTTTAATGTCAGTTTTGTGGGGAGTATGTTTTTAGCTATATTGTACTAGTTGTAATTCGTAAGCCTGCTTGAGTTCCAAAACAGGATATAAGTAATAATGATCATGATGGTGGTGGTGATGATTATGATAGTCTTCCATACTCAGCCACGATCTCAGTAAAAATCTCTCCTAGGGGTGGAAATTAGCTTATTGATGCCAGTGGGAAGTTCTTCCTTAATGGTGATTGCTGTGGGATGGGGAGACTGAATTTACAGACTGGGAGGCAGGAGAGCTTAAACCGGCTTCCTTGCACACTGTGGTGCCAACAAATATGAAGCCTCAATATCTGGAGTATAATTTTTTTTAAAAATCATGGCTGCTAGTCATTAGAATCATGCATTGCTAGCCCCACAAATTGCCAGTAGAGCTGACCTAACAAATTTTGCTGCCTGGGGCAAAGACATTATGGCAGCCACTCTCGTGTAAAAATTAATTTGAATGGCTTTTGATATTTTCTTCAACATAATTAATGGGAAAATGTGCTCCGCTACATCACAACTGAGGCAGCAACTCATTTAGGGGTATGTCTGTGTGCACTCGTGCAAAGAAGATTGTGTGCCACACAGGTCGTCTCACAGCACCTTGCTGCTACTTCTGAGCATTAGCTGCCTGAGGAAACTGCCTCCCTTTGCCTAAAGGTAGGGCAAGTCCTGATTGACATTCGGAGGAGAAGCAATATAACTGACTATAAAGAGAATCAACAAAATAGCAAAACCTACCTCTTACAGTTTCCTGGATTTCTCATTCTCCCACTCTTAGTGTGATGCCAAGTGGAGTGGTAGTAGTTTAATTGCTCAGTTTACAGTTGTCAGGATGTGCATATGTTTATTTGTATATGGACATTCATAAAGGTTTTTTGGAGGGGTGAAAATACTAACCTTCAGACATTATTATATGTGGAAGTCAAGTGCTCAGACCTGCATGAGAGAATAATTTCCCCCCTCTGGAAAGTGCTAATAGAATTATGATAGCAGGTCAGCTTTAGAATGGTGCCAATTCAAAATGCGATATTTAGGGGAGGAATCCATGTGGTAGAAGGGCAGTGGAAAACACGTAGTGGAACTGGTCTTCCAGAAAATCAATTTCTGAATAATCTTTACAAGGCTGCATAACTGTAGGCAGGTGAATTTGAGGAGGGGAGATTGCTATAGCAACATTTGAGTCTATATTGCACTAAACTCATGCTTGGTGGTGGTGGTGATGAAGATGATGATGATGATGATGATGATGATGATGATAGCAGCAGCAACATCAACATCAGGGGTATTCAAAAAATGCTTAAGTAGATGGAAAAGACAAAGTCCAAAGCTTTTCAAGCTACTAGGTTTAGGAAGAATCAGAAGAATGTCTGAATACATCACATCACAGATAAATGTGGCCTGTAGTCAGAGTGCCAGGATAAAGGTATCTTTGTTCAGGAAAGGGGGATATTTGGACAGCATCTCCTACTGTCATTGACTGGGCTAGTGCTGGCTGATGGGAATTGTAGTTCAACAGCATGTAGAGGGCCATATGTTCCCCACTTCTGCCTTAGTAGCTTTATAGAACTGTTTTTAATTTAAAAAAACCAATTACATGGATCTAAAAGAACTGCAGGAAGAGTTCTGACTATATTAGTGGGCTTTTCTAATCCCATTTGTTGCAGCATCCCCCATGACTTGGAGGGAGAACCTGTGGAATGGCAAGTAACATGGCATCCGTGAACTGCAGCTACAAGAAAATGAATTAGTGTAAATCATAGTCCCTTTCTCTCTCTCTCTCTCTCTCTCATACACACACACACACACATGCACATACATCTTGGGTAGGCAGAAAATGCCTTACACCCATGAAAGGTTTCCTTTTTATTCTAGGCTTTGAGTAGCATGTTAAAATTGCATTACACACATAGAAACAGTTTGAGCTATTTTAAAAGAGATATAGGTTTATGGCATAGGTTTTGAAAATGTACAATGGACAACTTCTATATTGGTGAAAAGGATGTGGAGGAAAAATAAGGTAAGTTTAAGTGTTTCCAGATAACATAAACTTTGTGATATATCTGAGAGATAACACAACACACTAACACATGTTGTAAGCTGTGGCACAGCAGTCATTCTGTTCCCCTTGGAGTTGCATGAGAGCACAGTGACAGAACTCTTTACAGCTGGTATTCCATGTCCTTACTAACCAGAGGCATGAGATGAAATCAGTGGATGGAGTTTACTGCACAAAAAGTACTGCAATAGTTCAGCTCCTCTACCCAAGCTGTGCATGGAAATGAAATCCTGTGATTTTCTTTTTGCCCAAAATTTGTTTCTGTGAGTGGAAAAATGCATACTTCTGAATGATTAGATATGTTGTATTACGGTAAATAATTCAATTTTTAAAAAATCCCAAATCATATATTTACAATATTTACATTTAGATAAGGTTATTATTAACTATATAATTGTTATGGAACACTGTTTCATCTCATTCTTCCCCTTGTGCTGCGCCCTGTTCAACCACCACATTTTATCCTTACAACGACACTGAGTAAGTTAGGCTGAAAGGCGAAGACTGCCCCAGGGTTATTCAGTTTAATGACTGGCCAGGATTTTGAACCTGGTTCTTTCTAGTTCTCATTTGATGCTATAACAAGTACAACAGTGGCTCTCAGCCATAAATGGTATACAAAACTTTTCATACATGGAGATGCAGTGTAGAGCAAATGTTTTATGTGAAGCTAACATGATTACATGCATTCCTGATGGCAGCCATAATTGCCCATTCATTTTGCCAGTTCCCACCTTGTAATGACATCATTATTATGTGCTTGGAGCAAATTTTCTTCTTTGATCTTCAGTTCTGTTTAAATCAACGAAGCTCCATTGATTTACATTGAGAATACTGTGATGACCCATAATGTTTTGATTTTACTAGTTTAACATTCAAACATCCCTAAATTATTCTAAGCCGCAGCCTCCAGAGAAGCCCATAGAATTTGATTTTCCAAAGAAAGTGTGTTTTTGTGACCCAGGTATTTTCAAAAGAAGTATTTGATATAAAATAGTGGGTATATGTGATTAGAACAAAAAAGTATGTTTGTAGACTTTGGACTATGAATGTCCCAATAATTGTGGAGCTAGTCTTGAAAAATTATGCATGACGCAGACCAATATTCAGAGGATTAATTGCCCATGAATTATTCATTTAAGATCTAGAGAAATAACCTGTATTTTGAAGTAACTTGTATTTTGAAATACTGCAAAATACCCTGGTAAACAACCCTGTGGGGAGTTTAAATATCACTTCCACAGAGGATAATGAATTAGTCTTTACCTTGTCCAGCAAAAAGATTAAAGTTCATTGTGGACTTTAAGGCAACTCACACATTTAATATTTTATCACATTGGGGAGTATCTTGGAGAAGACTTAGCTCAGGGACCACTGATGGAACTGCATCAGCAGCAGAACTGGGCAGGGAACAGTTACCCCCACTCCCCTTAAGTCTCATGTTGCGGAGTGGGGCTGGATCTTGGCCACTGCATCAAGATAGATGAGATAAAGCCATTGGTGCAAATGGACTTTATAGGTGAATGATAGATGCAGCAGATTTTTCAAAGCAAAGAGAAATGTCCATGGCCCTTAGCAGAGAAGGATCCACCATACGTGCAGCAGGCAGTAGATTAAGTGCTTAAGCAGAGCCCACCTGAACTGTTCTAGGGTCAAAACAGGTTCTTTATGGTGGTGCACACTACCCTAGAACAAGACTGAAGCATGGGCATTAGTCCGAGGCTTAAGTACCCACATACACAACAGAGACCTCACCACTCAAGTGCAAGGCCTTTGGTGTCTCCCAAAAT